>JAULKM010100724.1:0-10402 GCA_032355605.1 Rubia tinctorum | reverse complement strand
CACCAGCCGGGAATCGAACCCGGGTCTGTACCGTGGCAGGGTACTATTCTACCACTAGACCACTGGTGCTTGATGCTATAGCTGTCATTTGTTAGGAAAAATTATCTCCCTCCCATTTTACACAAATATTTATAAATACTGATGTGGTCAAATTTCATCCAACGATGGAAAATTGAAATGAGTTGGGCAAATTTTAACCACAAATTTCAATCCAAATAAGGAAATAATCAAAATATGAACTTTCGATTGGGATAGACGGAAATGGAAAATAGGAACATTTGGTTGGGACAGAGGGAGTACTATTTACGTATTGAAATTCAAAGATATATTAAATCTTAGGGATGGAAAATGGACCCGTTACCGAAGGGTCAAATGGGTTTTTTTTATCTTTAAACCCAAATGAATACCGGTAATGAATTAAATGGACAAGAAGTTAAATGAGCAGTTAAAAAGTATGAATCAGACGAATTGAATTTGCAGTTTGACCGCATGTTAAAGAAATGAACAAACCCGTCGATAAGACCCGTGAGTTTACCTATTTTTATTCTCGCCACCCTCCCTCTCTCAGTTCCAATTTATTGGCTACTTACTGCTACCGCTACCAACCATGGGTATCCACTTGGGAAAGAAAGTCTACTAAGTTGCCTAAATGCTTCTTCTAACCAGTTATTTGGCGATATTATTGCTTATTTTACTTTCATAAATCTTCACACAAGTGGATTGATTTTTGAGTTTGGAAACCTGCTCTTTTATGGTATAGGCTTCCTGGACTTTTGTCAAATTCAACCCATATGGGTTGAAATCTGTAAATTTATTCATTTTTAACCTGTATGTTGAGTGATTTTTGACTCGCGGATTGAGTAGGTTAGAACCTCACCTGTTTTAGACCCGATCCATTAAAACCTATTATAAAACGGGTTAAAATGGATCATACGCATATTGTTTAAATACCCATACCACCCGACCCATATTCGACCCGTCCATCCAGTTGCCACCTCTACTAAATCTTCTCAAGTAAATACATCACTATTCTTTTATATCCAACTTTTTCACCCGATCCATATATTTAATTGTTATTATGTTCAACCACGTGCGTATAACAACACATAAAATTTGATATTAAAAAACTCTTTAATATGACAATTGAACAATATGGAATGTAAATATGTGATCAAAATTTAATAATATTAAATAAATAGTAAATTTGCTATTTAAGATATGACAGAGAGGAGATCAAAACTGTATTTATTCAAGCAAAGTTGCATGTTCGTCTGCGTCATTAATAGTCACTTGGCTAACTGTTTTGAACACTAGATAGCTACAAAACTTTGGGGTTGCACCTCAATACACTTAAAAAGAAGGCTCTTAATTATAAATCACACATGAAAAATCTGAAACTTGCGCATTTAATGTTATACACTCACTATTGCATAACCCGCACCGGTAATCCGGTATACAGGCACCGGTTATTCGGCTCCCCTGAATATCGGTGCCTAAGTATGAGGACGTAGTTACATAGGCAAAGTTACACAATACTAGTGCTGGAAACCCATAACCAACACCGGTATAATGGTACAGGTGCCCAATTAATTGTGAAGGTACCGGTGCTAATAAAATAATACTGGTGGTGATATTGACCGTCACCAGTAGTTGATCGATGTCAGGGCTAAATGTAAAAATTAGGTTCACATGCTCATATATTTCGAGCACCGGTATAAATTAAGCACCGGCATGAAAAGAATAGCATGTGCTCGTACTTGGAGGGGACTAAATTTTCTTGCACCGGTAAATGTTGAGCACCGGTCTAAAATTAATACTGGGGCTAGTTATTCTAGCAACGATTGTTAATATCATAAACCGGTATTGGTTTTATTTTGCATTTTCAATACCTATTTTAATTTTGTCTGGCCGGGGAAATTTCACAGAAGAAATATGAACAACTAAATTAGTCTAAATCTAAATACACAGAATCAAATATAGTCTGAGTCGAAATTCTAAGCAAGATGAAATGATCAATTTTAAAACGGTGGAAGTCTTAAAAAATCATCCATGAACCATCAAATACATAAAACAAATAAATCACAATAAAATATATATTTTTATCCTCCATTTCACAGCCATTGATGTCTTGCATTCCTTCGAATCTACGACCACACAAGTCTGGCACCATCTGTCAGCTACAACTGCTATCTTCTTGCCATTGTATGCTCCTTGTCCCTTGGGAAATACCCATTGTTTACAAAACCACCCCAATATTAATTAGGTGTAAGTATTGATTAGGTAAGATAAGAGGAACAAATGTTTAATTCTTAATTTGTCGATTAGCCTCTAGAATATTGGATAGAGGTAGTCTTAAGAAGAAGTTCTTCCATGAACAGGACGTAGTACCCGCATTCCCAACCTCTCAACTAACGACGGTGCTGCAAAGTAAATAATTGGTAAAATGTAATTCTATGAAATTATGTTAGGAATAAAGACACTCTTGGAATTGAATGACTCACATCAATATTTGTGATTTTCCTAGTGTAATCCATAGATGATTCTATCTTCCTCCTCTCCCTTTGATATCGGCATGCTAGCCTATGAATATTGAAATTTTAAAGCTTACGCAATCCATTTTTAAAAGATATTTCTTAGTAAGATGAAAGGAATGAAAGTACCCGGGAATGACTTGATTTTGAATAGTGTGGTGGGGTTTGATTCCTCTAGTCATCGAGTCAACGATATAAACTTCATTTGGACCAGGACAGATGAGTACTAAGTGTCAATCATCGCTGCGTTGAAAAGAAAGTAGCACATGAATGATTTTGTAATCGGAGAACGATTTTCCGGACGTATTATAAATTTAAAGTGTCACTTACATTCTAATATATGACACCACATAAATCTCGGCGTAAGTCAGAAGTATGGTATCTAGAATGGCATTCACACGATTATCGACTTCTGTAGCTTTGAATTCCTGGACCAAGCATTTCATGCTACACGGAACAATTTGTATGCGGCCATTGTTGGTGTCGAGAACTTGGTCCCAAAGGTGCCTAAAAGAATAGAATTTGTGAATGGATTAAACAAATTGAGGAAAACTTAGTACAGTATATGTGAAAATGTAAACCGTACCCCATCCACACATCTATCTATGAGTTCGATAACTATGCCATCATTCTGAAGTTGCCAAGTTTGTTTCCAAACTCCACCATCTCATTGATGAGTAATCCACTTTGATTATGCGTGGTAAAAATGGCAACAACACAACCTTTCCCGATTATTGCATGCTCTTCACAAGCTCGTTGCAGTACTTGAACAATTTCCTTTCTTCCTCATCCATCCACTTGTACTTTTCCCATGGTTTATACTTTGGTATTTTCCCGCTCGGCAAGCCATGTATGTACTTGTTCGCCACCTTTGTTTTTAAATTACAATGTGTATCAGCAACCTTGTCGACCACATCCTTCCTCAACTTCCTCCATTATTCTTAAGTCAAATTTATTTCAAAATTGAAACTTGCTTGCGAGGGGTTATTACATAATATTCAGGTTAATAAAAACAATTACACATTTGAAATATAAGTATTACAATATAGGTTTTTACTTTTATGTCTCTTCACACCTGCTTCTTCACATCTATTGGCACGTCTGGCCATCATTCCCATGAACCAAATCTAACCCGCCCCCCGGAATGAGTAGTTGCATTAAGCGGTCCAAGTGGTCCAATTTTTAACGCATACCATCTCACCATCAATGCACTCAAACACAATTGGGATATGATCATTTTCCTTGGCTATCATAACCAACTGGCACGTAGCTCTTCCTCGTAGCCTACACCATGTGCCAATCTCGAACTTGTCAAACACTTTCCCCTAACGACCACCTACCTTGTTAAGGTCATCATTATGTGGATCACGATGGTTTTTTCCCTTACTCTCATCCTTGGACTCCATTTGACCACCCTCTTCATGAGCGGCACAAGTTGCACCCTCTCCCTTTATCTCAAATTGAATTTTGAGGGGTACCACCGGTGCTTCTTTATCATGTTCCACTTGAGGGCTAACTTCTTGGTCCTCCACCCTTGGTTTTTTGGGTGGAGGGTCACTTCTCTTCCTTTTCCCACCAGCCTTTTAAGATTTAGGAGGCATCTATATATGAATACAAATAAAAATCATTAATAATACAACAACTATTATAACAAGAGAAAAATGCTTTTATAACCATACCTACTTCACATAAGTGTCAATATATATAACCCCTAGATAGTTTATGTAACTGCAATTTCACTCATTCCGTTAGTTTAAGGCCAGATTTGACAGAAAAGATTATTTTACCCCTCTGAATTTTTTTTAAATAATGAAAAAAGAATAAAATTACATTTTATCCTCCAAAACCCTTATCTTCTTCTTCTTTTATTTCTTCTCTGCTGTTGTTTTTTCTCTTTTTCTGTTCTTTTATGTCTTCCTTCTCCACTCCATCATTCTTTCTTTCTTTATTTGTCCTTTTATGTCTTCTCCCCTAGGGTTTGCGATGCTAGGGTGGTGGTGGTGCTAGGGTTTGTGCTTCATTTCTCTTTCTCCTTCTCGATGGACGGGGCTAGGCATCATGGGTGAAGGGCGGTGGTGGTGGTGGTGAGGCTGGAAGAAGGATGGTGGCGCTAAAGTTTGCGATTGGTGGCGTCGAGCATTGATAAGGGCTGGTAGTTTGGGTGGAAGGTTGTGATGGAGCTAGGATTTTTGGCAGGGGCTAGAAGGGGATGGTGGCTGCAGGGATGGCCAGAGGGGGTGGGGCTGGCAGTTGGGGTGGAAGGTGATGGTGGGAGGGCTGGAAGGGGGTAGTGGTGGCACTAGGGTTCGCAACGGGGGTTGGAAGGGAGGTGGTGGTGACAGGAATGGTCAGAGGTGGTGAGGCTGGCTGGAGGGACTGTAAGGTGGTGGTGATGTGGCCGAGGTCTCGACGGGGCTGGTTAAAAGGTGGTGAATGACACGTCGGTCTCCACCGTGATCGGCGTCGTGCAGAGGTGGTAGACGAAAATGGCGGCGGCGGCAAGTTAGCAGAGCAACTTTCCAGCGGAGATGTAGTAGAATGTCATGGAAATAATAGCGCCGCCACTGTTTTTTGTGTAATAGGGTCCTCTGCTTAGCACCAACAATGTTCATATCACTCTGCCTTGGGAGATTAATTACCACTTGATTATCTCTCTAGTTTATGTTCATATTGTTGGGCTTTTCAGACCAGAAACATGCAAAACCACACACAATGAAGTGATTGAGAGTTATCATTATTTTAGAATTTTTCGGAAACAATGGCGCCGAAAACAATGGCGCTGGGCCCGAAGTTGATCTTGCTAGGGTGGAAGGTTGTGGAGGTGAGGGTGGAAGGTGGTGGTGGTGCGGCTAGCTGGGTAGGGGTGGTGATGGTGCGGCGGCAACCTGGTGGTGGTGGTGGCCTGAGGGCAAATTTGTCTAGAAACTTTTAGGTTTTAAGCTAAAAGGCATTTTAGTCATTTTAAGTGCTGCCAACACCGATCAATGTCGAAAATAGTATCTTAGGGTTATATTGGCACTTTCATCAACTAGTTAGGGTTGTTTTTGCACTAAAATTATCTGAGGGTTTTATTGGCACTTACTTGAGTAGGTAGGGTTATACTAGTATATCAATTGTGCAACATATCCATGATAAACTCATATTAGAGCAACCAACCATAACGTAATTCGTACAGCTTTAATGACCATCCAACCAACAAAAACAGTGCCAGTAAACGCCAACATTTTTAGACAGACAAGACGAACGAGTAATCGAGACATCTTGAATCCTTTCTAACATCAACCACATTGAAATCATTCATTCAATGACAGGTGAGAAACATCACAAAATATTTTACATTATAAACAAACACTTCATACACAGAATGTGGCATCTCATACATCATGAACAACATGTTGGCCACGGTATTTGCAATGGGTACAACCCTAAACATCCAAACATTAAATAAGCTGCATTGAGACATTTCATCGAACACCCACTATTTCATACCAATTTCATTGAATCCAAAGGGATTAAAACTTTCTATACGACAAAAAAATGTGAAATTTGTGAGATATCTGTAACGAATGAGAATTTGTAACCGTGTGGAGGGTGATTCCGAGCAGTTCCGAGTTGATGGGTTCAGAGATACAAAAAGGGGTGTGTTTTGGTTTGGTATATAAGGTGGATTTGAGAAACTTAAGCAATGGGGTGTGAATGAGGAGTGATGGTGGTGGAGAACGTGGGTAAAGATCGTATTTATGGAGGAGAAACCGTTGAAAGAGGTTTTGGAAAAGAAACCTCGACCTTCATGTGAGGAAGATGATCGGTCGCATTTTATAGCAGCAGAGCCAACACCGGCATGAATAAAAACATACCGGTGCCTTTGTTGTTTCTACTAGGTTCTAGAGGCCCCAGAAATACTCTAAGGCTCTGTTTGGCAACTCTGTGCTTTTAAGCAAAGCTGTCTTATTTTGAAAGCAGAGGGAGACCAGCTTATGTTTTTCCTTTAAAAATAGCTCATGCTTTCAAAATAAGCTGCTTTTTAGCACTTTACCAAACACTAAAAATTGTTTTGCTTATAAGAAAAGTAGCTTATAAGCAAAGAGACTTATAAGCTCTACCAAACAGAGCCCAAGTATGGAGCACCGGTACGATACCAGTGTTGTTTAACAAAATGCTGGTGATGTATAACAAAATACTAGTGCTTATGTTAACTTATAGCATCTGCATAGGGCAGCTTAAAATGTTTCTTTTTTAATTTTTTTTACCATATCTAGAAATGAAGTTTCTTGAAAAGTTTCTAAGTATGAGGTACCGATATTAGGAACCGCTGCCATATTGAAAATACTGGTGCCTCATATAAATAAAGCAAGCTGCCCAAGGCTACTTTAAATGAATTTAATTTTGAAATTATGACCAGAGAGGTACGGTCTAAATTATTTTCTAAGTATTTAGCACCGGTAGCACATACCGGTGCCATAGATAGGATAACTCGTGGCCATAGTTTTGGGTTTTCAGCCCAAAATCCTGAAGGCTGGAAATCATTTTTTTTACTGGCACCGGTTTATATATGAATTCATGAAATTTTGAATTCCCGCCTAAATTTTAATGAAAATTTGAAATTTCAGTTTCCCTCTATTTTTCAGCACCGGTACTTTTCACTGAAATACCGATACTAGTTTAACTATCAATATTTTGCATAATTCAACTTATTGCCAACATAAAGATTGAAGTTTTTTGTATCGGTGTGATTATGCATTTGGATTGAAAATATTTAATTAAACATTCAATGTATGTGGTGTAGAAAGATTGTGTCAAAAGGATGAACGAAAGGACATGTATCTGACTTTGGAAAAATTACACTATTGCTCAAAATTATGTTACGCCTTCTTCGTTGCATCCAAATAATTTTTTTTAAAAAAAATTCTTGGGTTAATATAGGAATGAAAAAGAAAATTGGGTTTTTGATGAAATCATGTAAAGCGCTAGTGCATGTCTTACAGTATCTTACTCTTGATTACATGGAAGCTAGGAAATCTAATCGGGAAGGATTATGGGTAAGTTTTTTTATCAAATTATTAATACATATTTTGATACGTACATGGAATATGAATTAGGGTTTCATAAGGTAGCATCGCATTCAATCGGATTTCAATTTGGACCTAAGAGTAAAGTTTTTGCCTTTTGCACTTAGGTCCCTCCAAGAATTTGGAAATGCCGAATCACAAAATTGGTGAATCCACAATGAAAATCAATAAGATATGATCCCAAATTTCCAAATTGGTAGTGAACGGGTAAATGGAATGTCCTCGAAACTGAAAATAGAAAAGTTATACAAATTATTGTCATATTGCACTGTGGTCCAAATTTGTGGGAACCCCTGATTTTTGATAATATTGCCTAAATAAAAGAATTTTAAATAATTGAAATTTTTAGGGTATAAATTTGAAAGTGCTAGTACATGTTCTAGACTAACTTATGGATGATTTTTTTGGAATTAATAAAGAGAAATTAGATTTGTTTATGGAACCTTTTTTGTGGCCGATCATTTATTAATTTTCCTTTACGAACAAGGAAAATGCACTAGAGTTTGATATCGTTGTGTGACATTTGAGTGGGGTGTGAATTTGGATGTTCGAGTGAGATTTTTGCACTTAGGTATCTCCAAGATTCTTCGAATTGCCGAAACGCAAAATGGGAAAAACCCGATTGAAATTGAATGGCATTCAATTGCAACTGTGCATCTAGAGGTTTAATTGGTAAATGGAAGCCTTTCGAAACCCTTTGCCAAGTTGTGGTTTCAAAATTGATAATGTGGCCCAAATTATTTTAGTACACATTTTCAACCACCCAAAAATCAGCAATAGAACTCGATATTGCTCAAACCATGTCAACAATAATATTACACTTCCAAAATCAATGGTAGAACTAAAACATAGGAAATATCGTTGATTTGTTCAAAAGTCCAACAAAAAGACAAATCCCCAAAATCCATAGTTATCAAATTGTAATAAAAATTCAAGAATAATATTGCGCGAATGGTTCCCCATCCCACATTTGTGCATCTTGTAAGCTAGTCCCCACGTTGTACTGCTCAACGCTCATGTCACGGTACATAGGGAAAGCTCCAACGGCTTTCACCGCATCAGGGAATTGATAGCTAAAAACCTTACCCATGTAATTGCAACGAGATCTTTGATAAGTGATTCCGTAAGAAGATTTTGAACACCCACCTCCAACGCCGCGACCCTAGATTCCAATGAATGAACCACATTGTCATAAGCCTGTTTGTAGAAAAATTCAATAGTAATCTTACCCATTGGTTGCATGTATGTGTCCTGCAGATAGTGAGGAACACCCGCTTTGGTGCATAATGAGGATATGAGACTGCAAAAACCGTAGCAACCGGTTTTCTCCAACTTCTCTCTCAATATGTTCACTATTCGACAACCTATATTTCATCGAAGTTCCTGCTTAACTGCAAATATATGTGAACCTCATTTTGAGCACATCCATGTTCACCTTGACCGTGTCCATTCTATATGATACAAAGTGATACCATATATTCATCTCGGGCATCAGGGCCTTCTTTGGAATCTTGGTCCAACCCAATCTGACAAGAATCGACATTGGTTCCATCCATAGTAACCGTATTCACGATCTCCTTCCCAATTGGATTATCATAATCCCAACTGTCTTCAACTTTGGTATTGAAGGTAAGAAATTTGTCCTCATCGATGGGAAAATTAGGCAACCCATACAAGCCGTTTATGGCTTCGGCTGCTACAGGCACCATTTTTCTTCTACAGAACGCCTTATCCCACCTTGGACCACACCTCAAATTAGCATAGAGCTCACTGACAATGTTGAGTTTAAATGTAGAAGGCGTGCCACATAGTTTTTCCCACCTAAATAACTAGATAGATTCTTAAAATGGGGGAGATGTTTCTATTCCCCTCTTTGGATAATGGCGCCGTGTTATTTAAGTTTATTCAATTATACTTGTCTCCTCTGACACGAACCTCTTGTCTTGTTTTTTGATATTGGATTGAAGCCCCGAAGAAGAAGGGAATGTCTTGCGTGTCCTCTTCAATGGATTTTTTGGTGCCATCTCCTGCAACGTCAACTCAAGCATTTTAACAAACACCTTACATGCATAAAAAAACATAAACAATACTAGTGTTTAAAACATTAGTAAACAATCAAGATAAACCAATGTAAGTCTATCGGGGAAAAACATGAATATAATTGATCTACATGAATGGTGCGTATGCCGTTCCATCATAGACTATAACATATTCTATATAAACATGAACAAAAATTTCAAAGTGCTAGCATAAGCAACTCTCTTTACAAAATGATGAATGATGTGTAAGAGTACTTTCCTTATTCGTTGTGGAACCTTGGGTTGATGGAGGGATGTTGATAGTAGGGAAGATTTTCGATCTAACTTCTTGGCTTGGAAGGCAAAGCCAGAGACGCTCTGTCTTTTTATTTTAAAAGGGGGCGAAGTTAGCACCGGTATAAACTAACGAAATCGGTGCATATAAAGGGATGAAGCATCTGCCTGAGGGGTGAATCTATTTTAAATCAATTTTAATAAATTTTCTTGAAACCAGTAACATAATGAGCTTTTCCCCCTAACTACATAGCAACGGTACTAATACGATGCCAATTAAGACACATACCAGGGCCTATCTTAGGTCAAAGAAGCTGCCTGAGGTTGCTTTTAAATTAATTTTATATTCATTTTCCAGACCCGAGAGCAAAGTCATAAAATTTTCCTAAGTACAGAGCACCAGTACTAAGGCCCTGTCCAGTTCAACTTATTTCAGCTCCAATAAATTCAGCTCAACTCCAATCAGCTCTTCTCAACTCTTCTCAACTCT
>JAULKM010100723.1:0-10402 GCA_032355605.1 Rubia tinctorum | reverse complement strand
TGTGTCTGGAGATCAACCTCAACACAGAGCTTCAGAGCATATGGGCGTGTGAGCCTTTCTGTTGCCAAATCCATCTTTATGAAGTTCCCGATTTGATTACCTATTGCTTGGATTGCTTCAACATTGTACTAGGGCAGTGGCACGTTGCGGATTGTAATCCAAGCAGGGACAATGGACGATTCTGTGTTGGGTTTGAAGTCTGGAGTCCACCTTAAAACTCTCATATTCACTCCATTGAAAGACCAAATGGCCTTCATCCAGCAGTGCTAAAAATCCTCTTTGGATTGAAAGCGGATTAAAATATTCTTGAAATCAATTACCCCCAATTGATAGCTCCCAACGAACCCTATCGTCTTGAAATCTTGTTCAATGCGTTCTAACGGAGGTTTGCCCCTTGGGAAATTCCCAATCAGAGCGTTCTTGTAGTGGGCTAAAAGTTGTGTTATCTCCCTAGAAGTGAATAAGACCGAAGGCTCTCCTTTGAAGTTCGTGATGGGGTTAATTTGGGTAGATGGAAGAGTATTGGATATCGGAGGATTCCTGGTCTGGGGTGCTTGTGAGAAGATTTTAGTAGGCTGATCCGCCATGGCAGCGGAGGAGTCGGCGTTGTCGATCAGAGCTTCTGCGGAGTTGGGATGGTGTTCGGAGAGGAAACCGTTACAGTGGTGAAGTAACCGTTACGGTGGTGAAGTAACTGTTACGGTGACACTTCACTCTATTATGATTAGAGAAAATGCTAAACCAAACTGAGTTTATAAACCGAAAACAATTACATCAAGATCAAAATAGATAGAAAGAAAATATTGTAAAAGATCGATCAGTACATTTTACACGAATATCTCAAAGAAAGAAATTTACATTCTTACCACAAGTATTTTCCACCATGTTCCTAGTTTCAAGTTCCTCGCAGCAAGCTCGCCCAAGGACGACAAGCTAACAGTTTGATGTCATATAGTAGCATAATTCTAAGGAAAATGGTCGCATAAAAATAAAATAAAGATATGCACTCCCCCGCCCTAGTTAAATCTATAAAGAATTTTTTTCACACGTTTGAATCTGTTAATATCTCATAGGATAATACTATTATTGTTCATATATTTATCTAAAAATATGTTGTCAAAGTTTGACAACTTTATTTGGAAAAAAATTCTGTGCAGATTTGGATGGAACGGGAATACCAGTTATCTCTTGTTGTAAAGACAGCGTTTGGACTGTTCACGCATACTTCCAGGAGAGAAACGAACATCTACACCATCACAAACAAAATGAACGTACCCAAGCCTTTTACTACTCTCGATCTTATTCTCGTACTCATATTGCAGCCTGAAATCCACGTCGAACGATACTATGCCAGTTTCCTTGGCGTCGCGCCTTATCGCACTTCCGGTTTGATCCCGGCTGCTGCTCGGGAGGACGGCTGTAGGCGTCGCCACGAATGTGGTTCGGTCCTTCCGGCGCTGGACAAATGGCGACAGTTTCACCGAGCTCAGGCTTTCATCGCCGTAGTACAGCACCGACACTTGGATATCGCGGTAGTTGATATCCCTTTTGCTGTGATTCTTCACCTCGAATTTGATCGTCCAGTTCGCTGCGATCTGGGAGACGTTGGGAGATATGTCTATGGGCGCCATCCACACCGACATGATTTTGATGCTCGGCCTCGTTGTAATGTGAGTACATGTGTACACGACGAAACTTGTACAAACTGCCAATGCTGCAAATACAAGGATTGCTATCCGTACCTTTTCGAACACGGCTTTGAATCCAGAAGTGTTCGAAGAACTCATCAGAAACCTGCACTGAACCCGAGGCCTCTAGCACCAAGGGATGCGGAAAACTAATCTGGATGCTAGAGAGCAGAGGCAAGTAGATAGCACTTATAGTAGTATATATATACTGAGAAGGATCGATCAATTCAGAAGCCAACTGGAAATTTTTAGCTGTCAATGGTCAACTTCTTTTGATTGGATTTGATTTGGTAACAGTGATTAGTTTCTAAACATAGATTGAAGATTATATCAAGTGGTGTGATGATTGTGTGTTATACACGGTAACTAAATATCACATACCAAAAGAAGAATCAAAGTTGATTTTAAGTATTTACCATTTCTACAGCGGGCCAAGAACACTATTTAGCGTAGCATACAGCAATACAAAGAATTAGGCTTATGATGGCAGCAAGGAAGCTAATATTATACTCCATTTGGAGAACTATGAAAGAAAGCTTAGAAGGGGGATGGAAAACAAGGATAGGCATAGGAAATACAGTGGAAGAGGAAGGGGTGGCGACGAGGAATCCCCATTGATCTCCGAGGAATCGACTGCGAGAGGCATGCCATCGCTGTTGAGGGCACAGGAGCAGGGATAAGTACCTTGAGTGGTGGACATGAGAGCTCTGAGAACGGCAGAAACGGTGTAGATGTAGGCGGTTCTGTTCTTGTTGAGGAGCCATGTTAGGCCCATGAGCTCGCAATCCTTGCTGCGCATTTTACTAGTCCTGTTCTCCGCCTCGCTCGTGTTTCCATATCTTTCCTCATTCAGCTGCAACCATTAAACAATTTTACAGATGATCATCGTTCATTCAATTACAGTTGGGGGTAGAACATATTCCATAAACTGTGACAATATTTTTCAAGTTGTATAAGGGTCGAATTTAAATGAAAATTTAATTTTCATATGAACTCATTTTTTAATAATATTATTTGTTATAATATTTTAATATAAATATACATGATTTTCTTATAAAATCATTAATTTATTATTTATATTATAAATAAAAATGATATTATTTTATATAAATATAACTATTTTATATACTGTTGTAATTGAATTATACTTTATAATTATTTTGAAAAAACAACATTTCAATTATTATTTGTATAAAAATATTATAATATTATTTTTCGAGTTGTGTGTGGATTGAATTTAAATGAAAATATACTTTGTAATCCGCGTGTAGCGCGTGTAATCCACGTGTGGCGCGTGTAATCTCTGTGTGTCGCATGTAATCCCCGTGTGGCGTGTAATCCGTGTGTAGCGCGTGTAATCCACGTGTAACGCGTGTAATCCCGTGTGGCTACACAGATAGCCCGTAAGGGTCATGTTACTCTATTTTTCATTTTTTAAATAAATAAATATGCCTCAACAAACACGAAAATATTTTTTTTTAAATATAATCCGCGAGAGGACGCATTATAATATGCCTCATAATGCGTCCTCTTCATATGGTTACCCGGTTCCAACATCAATTTGAAAATTTAAAAAAAGGGCCCATGAGGAAGCATTACGGTAATGCGTCCTCCCCCCTCGGTGGCCATTTTCCAGAGTCGCCCCATGCAACGTCCAGTACTGGGTCAATGACCCCCAACCCAGCAAGCACTCCATTATCAAGGATGACTCCATAGATGAAAATGTGTTCTGATTTGATAAAATATTTAAAAGTTATGTTTGTGATTCTCTATGTGATATGGCAGATTCGATGACTAGGTCAAAGAAGAAATTTAGAGACGCGCCAATGAATGTTTTTTTATTAAAAAGGTTCATGATGAAGATTCAAAGATTACAAAATAGATATGTTGTGTTAATGTCTACATACAGGTGGTCTGCCGATGTCCTTCAAACTCGGGAATGCCGAGGGAATTTTGGCAGTTTCAGGTTTGATGGTCCGATCAATTTCGTCTTCAAAAAAGAACTTCTTACCATGGAGTACAACATGTCATTTCTCATTGTTTGGGTCTTGGATATAGAATACCTGGCGAGTTTGGGCGGCCAAGATGTACTTGTTGTTCTCGTAGCCCACTCGATTCAAATCCACTAGCGTAAAACTCATGGACATCTTGGAACAAACAACCATACCATTTTCAACCCATCTGCAATTGAAGACAACAACTTTAAACTCAACATAATCCAACTTCCAAATCTCTTAGATAACCCCATAAAATGCCATAACTACAAGGATAGGTTTTTTGTCTTTTTTTGCTCGACTGCCATATGGATTCAGATTCCACGTAAACCCCGTTTTTCTGAGTTGTGCTCTTGCTGTCCTTGGCCACTGTTGAAAAATTGTATCCATTAATGTCATATAGCCTTGATATCTCTTCACAGTGCAATAGGGTGTCCTTGCAAACGTCCGAAGTTTAGCAGGCATTCCATCCACATTGCAACGATTATAAAACTAATTGACAAACGGTGTAGAATGCTCTACTTGCAACTGATTCGACGGCCATTCGGGATAGAGTTCTTCTAACAGTGACATGTGTTCCTCAACATATATTGCAGTCTCACTACTGTTCCGAAAAACATAAAGATGAACTTTCATCAACTCAGCATTGAAGGGCTTGTAAAGTGTACCTTTGGACCATGGAATCCCATTCTTCATGCCACTTTGCACATGCTATGGGACTAAAAGTGTTGTCTTCCCAATCAAGTTCAAAGTGTACTACTCAATTATCTCCTCCGTGAAATACATTTGCACAATGCTCGCATCGGGTCGGCTTCGATTATGCACATAACCCTTAAAGACCCCCATGTGTCGCTCGAATGGGTACATCTTATGCATCCCAAATGGACTACATATTCTAATTTCCCTAACGACACGGACAACAAGGTGGACCATAATGTCAAAGAATGCTAGGGGAAAGTACTTCTCGAACAAACAGAGCACTACAATCCCCTTCCGCTCTAACTCATCAAGTTGTTTCATGCTAATATTCTTACGACAAATGGAGTTGAAGAAGAAACACATGCGCATGATGCAGAATCTCACCTCCTCCTCCATGACACCATGGATAGCCACGGGTAGGAGTTTTTGCATCAAGAAGTGATAATCATTGGATTTCAACGCATAAAGACGCAATTCATCGTTCACAAACCGACTAACATTGGAAGATTATCTAGACGGTACCTTGATTCCCTGAATACACTCACAAACTGGCCTCCTCTCATTAATTGATAGACTGTAAGGAGCGGGTGGAAGGTATGTCTGCTCCCCTTTCACCTCCGAAGCTAAATTAACTCGTATACCGAGTTCAACCAAGGCTTTCCATGCATTCAAGCTATCCTTCGTCTTACCAGGAATGTTAACTAGAGTGGCAATTACACTCTCGCACACATTATTCTCTATATGCATCACATCCAAACAATGTTGAACCTCAAAATTCTCCCAGTACTGCAAATCAAAGAAAATCGATCTTTTCTTCCAAGATCCATCATTTGTGGCAAGCACTTTAGATATCATTTTTTTCAAGAACAACATTTAATTTCTTCACCTTGTTAAGGATGGCAAACCCACTCAACATGTTTGGCACCTTCCTCCTCTCTCTCCCCCTAACAAAATGAATTGTGTCACCTCGTAACCTGTGCTTTATCGGGAGGAATTTCTAATAACCCAGATACACAGTCTTCCTACCATTCTTCAACTGCTGGAAATCAGTTGCTTCCTCGCACACATGACAGTTTTTACAACCCTCAACAACATAACCCGAAATATTACCATAAGCTGGAAAATCATTTATCGTGCAGAAAAACATGGCCTTCAAATTGAACTTGGTCACACGATAACCATCAAACACATCAACATCGCCGGATCACAAAACCTTCAAATCTTGAATGAGTGGGGATAAATAGGTATTGGTGTCATTTTCGGGTTGTCTCGAACCTAAAATCATCATAGACTACCAAACATATTTCCTATTCATGCAGATATACAGAGGTAGATTGTAAATTTAAAGCATAATCAGCCATGAAATATGTTTCGATGACATGTTACCAAAGGGATTTATACCATCAGTACACAAAACCGTCCTCAAATTCCTGGGTTCAACAGCAAACTTTCGATACATCTTGTCAAAATTCTTCCATTTATCTGCATCTGCAGGATGACTGATGATATCATGATCAAAACAATTCCTATCCCCGTACCATGTCATGTTCTTCGCATCCCCGACGTTCTTAAACAACCTCTTCAGCCGCGGGACAATAAGAAGGCACGACACGCATTTCGCAAGAACCCTTATAATGAGAAATGTGGCATACAAGGCAAGCCACCTCTTTTTCCAAATCACCCTATACAAAACATAATCATTGGGGCATGCATGTATTTTTTTTCCCATTCCCATTGGACAAAAAAGTTCTCTTCTTATCATACAGGTTGTGCATCAAACCATTTCTAGGTGGAGGGGAGTGGGAGCTTCTCATTCAAAAACTTGAGTAACTTATCCATGCTAGTATCGCTTCACAAACTAAAACCTTACGTGTTACAGAACTTCATCAAACATGACATGCCAGTGTCTTTCTTTTTGCAACCAGGAAATAACGGCGTGTCCTTCTCATCAAGAAATTTTGACAAAACCTCGAGGCTCACCCTAAATTCATCCACCACCTCCTCACACATGTCATCAAAATTTAAATTCCCAAAATATTCCCCCTTTCTACCTACAACCACCTTCAACGGTGGTTTCTCACCATGAAAGGTGTAAACCAAATAATTCTTTGAAAACCCTCTCTTGTAAAAATGGAGTTGTAACAAGTCCTGATCGTCAGTACACTTATGATTCTTACAATCACGACATGGACATAAGATGCGTTTTTCATGACTAAATGCATGCTACATAAACTCCCCAACAAAAGCAATAAATTTATCACTCACCAAACTGACATCGTGATACACATGCTTACGATTCTCGATGGCACAGTAAATTTCTTCATTTTAATCAGTGGCAACAATTAAACTTCCACAAGAATATACACTTACATCCTAAACATAATTTTACTCATACCACACCCTATCAACATGCAACATACAACATCACATTACTACATTTGTACCACACCCTATCAAATCACATGCATGAAAAATTCATTCAATACATCAACAACACTTGCTAACAAACCCTATTCATGAAGAGTGTTAAGCAAGATTACAATAATTAAACATACAAAAAATATATGGCTACATTTCATTCCACACATATTCCACCATAAATGATAAATTTAAACATAAACATATAGTACATTCAAGGGAGTTCATTAATGAGCATTCAATGTCTTCCTCATCCAAAAATTTCAATTAATGAACTCAAAAAGAAACATCTTTGCACTTTTTACCCGCTAGAAAAGGGTGGTAGGTATGCATTTAATGCACCGATAGAACCGGTATAACATACGCATACCGGTGCTATACTAGGATTTTACAAACTAGCACCGGAATTGTTGCCGAAACTAAGTAGAAACTTACAAACCGAGGCTGGGTTTTTATGATTTTCCAGCCCCATTTTTGGATCAGCACCGGTACTAGATACAATACCGGCGCTGGATTTATTTATTACTCGCGTCATTTACACTCCAGCACCAGTATTGTGCACCGGTAGAACCAGTACTGATTCAGAATATTAGCATGCATCTACCTACTTGTCACACAGACACTGGTACTTTTGTCGGTGCTAGGCATAAAATACAAAACCAGTGCTTAAATATACCTTTTCCCTCATTTTTTTTCTCGCATCAGCACTGGTACCATCATCTATACCGGTGTAGGAATTATCTGTTTTGCGCTTAAATTTTGATGTAGCACCGGTTCTCTACACCAGTGTGTGCCTTACCGATGCTCAAAAGTTTCTTATTATGCATTTCTTCTCATTTAGACATCGGTATTATGCAACGGTATATTTTCTACCGGTGCACATGTCCACAAAGGCATCGGTATTATCTTTTTTACATAATTATACAATTGCTAAGGTAATCTCCATGACCGGTATTCTGGCACCGGTACACTCTAACTGGTGCCTATATGCCTTTTCCAGTAGTGTTGCAACATACACTTTACCAGGTTCTGTGTCAAAACTTCCACGTCTCTTATAAAAACGAGGCGGTCTTTTATAAATAAACTAAAATATAAAAGTGGTTTAGGGTATTAAAGCATAAAATTAAAAACAAGGATAAATAAGCGCACCAAAAAGAAAATGGAAATGAATAGCTTATGTTTAAAAATTGTAAAAAGAATATAACCTGATATTGATACATTTAAATTTAGTACTCCCTCTGTCCCAATTGTTTTTACAGGGAGAGAAAGAACAAGTTAAAATTTTGATTATGTAAAATGACATCATTACCCATCATCTTCTTCCTATAACCACCACCACTGCATCTTCCCACCATCACCTCCATCACACCACCACCGCCACCACCTCCACCACCACTGCCATCACCTCCACCACCACCACAGCCCACCACCGCCGCCACACCACCACCTCCACTACACCACCAATGCCACACCCTCCATCACGCCATCAGCTCCACTACACCACCACCCCACCCCACAACACCACACCACCACACCAACACTGCCACACCCTTCACCACACCACCACCAAAAAACACCTTCACCACACCACAACCGCCACACCCTTCACCACACCACCACCAAAAACACCTTCACCACACCACCACCAAAAACACCTTCACCACACCACAACCGCAACACCCTTCACCACACCACCACTAAAAACACCTCCACCACCTACAAAACCACAATCACTGTACCATCTTCACCCAAATCAAATTCAAAAATCAAAACCCACCATTTCAAATCAAACCCATAAGTCAAAACTGACGATATCATTTCCAAAATCTCATTTTAAATTCAAAATCAACAACAATCGACAAACAAATAATCGAAATTGGTCCCAAAACCAGATTTCAGAAATGAGATCTTCAATCAGTTTCTCATATTGATTTGAATAGAATATTTTTGTTCATAGAACTGTGGATTTTTGGGATTATGTAATTGGATGTGTTTATAGTTGCGAATCAAGGATTATTGTGTCTGGCATCTGTTAGGATAGATAGGATTAGTTCTATATTTCAATCATCTTTCCAAACATATATACACTTCACGTGTTGAAGGTCTTATAAAAGATGCACCACATGAAAATATGGCTTCCGTATCATTGCAATAAAAGACTTAAGCATCTAGTGTTGTTGAGGCACTTAACTAATAGATGTCCACCATTCGCTTTCTTCTATTTGTTTGCAAATTTAGTCATATATGTGATACCTTTTGCTATGATATTTTTGGAGGGCATGGTTACTGGTTACTGGTTATGTCTCAGTAGTGCAATTATTGTTACGTCAATTATTAGTAAAGTTTTTCTTTTGCTATGATTATTGTTGGAATGAATCTTTTCTTTGAATTATAACACCTTGACCTGTCTGTAAATTGTTATACCCCTGCGATGGAGATTTTTTTTTTTTGTGTTTCATTTTTAGACTCAAACTGATTCTCTCATGGGCATGTAAGAGTGCTGTGTTTGTGTTGAATTATGAGGGTAAAATTTGTGAGCTTTGATTTTTTTTACTGAACGTTTTTGTCTGTTTTCACAGATTCTCTCAAGCGTGGACTTGTGTGTGTGTGACATGCGTGTTAATATCTGTATGTGTGTGATTCCATCTGAAGTCTGTGATGAGATAATGGTGCTAGAATGCATTTGTTAAAGATTCATAACATGCATTACTGGTGAACAAAATTGACCAGACATTTTTGTCTATATAGTTCTGGACCCTAGCATATAGATTTTATCCTTAGCATATCGCATATAGCATATTAACCAAGCTGAACAAAATATAGTTTTTATCCCCGAGGGTAGTAGAGCTTTTTTCAACCAAAGTCATGAATTTTTTTTACTCTTAAGGATATTAAATGTTAGCTTGTGTCATGCGGCAGTTTCTTTTTGGGATATCCCAAATCATTTGAAAAAAAAAATGATAGTTTTGACTGAAAATTGAGTTTTTGTTGTGTTTTTTGCTCTGATTTTTGGCTTTGTGATGTTTGTTTTGATTTCTAGGTTGGGGGTCTAGATCTGCAATACTCTACGGCGAGTAAAAACTCGGCCACATTGAAGAGGACGCCTAAAGAGAACTTTGAGAAGGTCTGTACATCTTAGTTGGTGTAAGATTACAGGTTCTATGATTCATTGTTACTAGGTTATTGATAGGGAATATACTTTGTAAAACGTTCATGTACATTGAATTACTCTCTGTTCAAAAAACAAAAACAGAGCAATAACAGCAAAAACAAGCAGCAAAATTAGAATATAATGATACAAAATGAGGGTTCGAATGAGCTTCTGACATCGGAGCTGAATATGACTTCCGAGTTCGGAACTGAAATTTTGGTTTTACCGTTTTAGATTATTTATTAGATCCGTGTTCCAACATAACCTATCTAACCAAGTATGTAATGAAAATAACACAAGAACACACACGACTTGGTTACGTAGTTTTATGAAATCCACCTACATCTGCGGGTCTGGCCCAGTTCAGAATGAATCCACTAATCAGAAAGATACAGTACAAAGTACACCATACAATTATACTTATCTTCTAATTATAAACGTGTGAATTCTGC
>JAULKM010100722.1:0-10403 GCA_032355605.1 Rubia tinctorum | reverse complement strand
AACGGTCATTTGGGATAGAGCCGGGCAACCAAACCCATAATAGTTCTTCTTCATGCCCACCTAATGGGTTTCTGAGATGAGGTCATAGAACCGCCATCTTCCTCTTCTTCACAATCACTAATCCTACTCGCTGATCATGTCAAAAGACAACAAATATAAAAATCAAAACTTAAACATAATCTACGATACCACCTAAACATATCTCACCAAGAATATGTAGATCCTTCATCCAAGATTGATAAATTATCCAACTATAACCATAAACAAAATCACAATCTGGACAACTATCCATTGCAGCATAAAACTCATGAAAACACTCTGTCAAAATACCTATCACCATGCATTTAAAAATGGTGGGATAAAAGGCCTATATGTGCACAAAAATCCTAGGGAATCCAATAGTTATTAAAACATTCCAACGATCCCCGAAAAACTAACTAGCAGGAAAAATGGTCAGGGAAAACAAAATGACTTATTTCAGAAAATTTGACATAAATGTGGCATTCTTAACTACATATACGGCCCACTAAAAGCCCAAAAACACCTGGGGGGAAGTTACAATCTCGCTTAAACACATAGGAAATAACTAGCTTAAGGGCATTTCACACTTCTACCCCTGAACCCTATATATTTGCAAAACAAAGAATATTCCGCAGATACGTGTAATGGTAACCAAGATTCTACACAATCCAATTTGTGAAAGCATCGCTTACGCCTGGAACACTACCAACCGGTGACACAAGTGATCAACCATTAACGCTACATCGCGAACAACATGAAATGTGTCCCGGGACTTTCTAGTTTACAAACATAAAAACAACATTTTATATATAATGATAAAACACCAAAAGATATTTAATAAACGAAGTTTCACAAAATACATTAACAAGGCCTCACAACTGGCCCTCCAAAAACCAAGTTCCAAAACAAAAACTTCCATTCTAAGATTCCATCCTAAACTTCATTCTAAACTTCCAGTCTAAAATTTCTTCCCTACACCTGAGCATCAAACACTATCAGAAGCTAAACCCCTACCAACTCCTGTGGGCAAACTAGTATGACCAAACATCTCTGAATCTGATAGAGTTCCTTGTGAAAACTCCATGATCGTATCCCTAGAAGCTTCTTCATCCACAACTTTCTCAGCCTCAACCTTCTTTTTTGTTAACTTGTCATACTCATTTTCTATATACTCCTTTAATGTTGGAAATTAAGACAACTTCTCGAAATCAATCAACGTTGGAATTCATTGATCTAGGTTATGAATATCACTGAGTCCTTAAGTCTCTGTCGTAGAGTTTTGCTCTCGCAAATGTTTCTTAGCTCGGTAGCACTCCAACTCTGCGATTTTATGATAAATCTCTTCAAAGAAATTATAAAAATCTTGCAATTTCAATAACTTATCACTGGAGCGCAAGCATACTTTGGATCAACCTAATCCCTATTTCGAAACTCAGAAAGTTGGTCCATCAGAATGTTAGTTCGAAATTCAATAATAACAGAATGATTCCAATAAGGAATGAGAATACATTTGACTTCCTTAATAAAGAAATGTTGGTGTTTCCAAGGACCACAACTAGTAGGCAATTTTTCCACAAGGTGTAGATTAGGAATTGTAGGGTAAAATGTATATACACCCATGGAACCAGCACTACACAGCTTATAAAACTTAAGAAAATCCTCACTTTCTATATTATTGTTAGTATAAGGATATAATTTATGTACCCATTTAATGAAGTTGAACATCATGGATGCAATTGAGCAAAGAGCCACATTATATATATGTAGAAAAAGTTTAATAAAGTCAGGGACATGTAATGACAACCCATACAGAACATGATGGTCATAAACATTGAAAAATCCCGAAGGAGGATTCAATAATCTCTCCCCTACCTCGAGAAACCTAATATTATAGTTTTTCTGAAAAGGATGATGTTCTAGAAACTATAAAGAAAAGGAATTTTTTACGACACTGTCACTATCATCTATGTCCTTCATATATATATTTTTGGCCACACACTCCTCCATGAAACTGGCATCAATGCCACACACCACACCATCATCATCCATACTAGATCGGGTTACAGGGAAGACAAATCTGATCAAACAGTAACCATAATTGTACAATAGAATATGACAGAAGAAAGTACCTTAGAAACCAGGTAACATTAAGATAAACTAACTTAAAATACCCCAACTACAACGACATTACTTCAGGTACGCCTCACAAAATCACAATACGTACTTTTTATCATCTTCACATTAGAAATCGTGCCTCAAAAGTGCACCATTCTAACTCAGGTAAGTTACACAAGTCAGTTAAAAAGGGAACCGTCAATGGTTAAATGTGCACGTTATGATTACTTATTAATTCGAATAAATAATTTATAAAATATTTATCTTTACAAAAAATATATTTGAATAAATATTTTATCTTCGTGATTAGAATATTTGATTTTATTATCAACGTATGACGTACTCATAAAAAACACAAACACTATACTCCCATGGAACTTCACGACCAAGGGGGATTGTGGCATACACCTCCCTCAATACAACAAAGTCCAAAACAAAGATAGCATCTCGATCCCTGCGAACTAGATAAGCGAACAACTGGCTTAGTGAAGAAAAATATTGTAAGGTCTCCCTTAACCAAGCGAAGCCTGATTCCAGAACAACACCTCGCATCTATGCAGCCAAATAAGCGAAACTGAGTAATAGGATGATTGTCACCCACCATTATCCAAACGAGACTTCGACTGAAAAGCTCATGGACCACGATCAGCGAAGATCATCAACTATAAATAGATGATTTAAATGACAAGACAGGTAATGGCATAATTCCTGATATTATTCATACGTTGGTAATATACTGACTTAGGCATCAGAGGAATATCTCAGGGACTCCCCGGGACCTCATTTTCCAAGTTTCATGAAGCTAGTTTGGAACATTGCACTAATTCGATATGTTATGGTGTTCTGGAAGAAATTCCCCGTATCACCGGTAAAGGAGGGTATGCACCGGTATCACATACCGGTGATACCGGTGCTAAGTTTACCTCTGCAACAGTATGGATTACTAGTGCTGGAAATCCATATTCTATCACAACGCTACTTAGGCACCGGTATTCAAATGGGTCGAATTACCGGTGCCTATGTGGTGAATTATCGGTGCCCATGTACCTTTCCTGCAGTAGTGAAGGGAAGATATAAAAGAGCTTTGAAGCTATATAAGATAATGGTAGAAAAGAAGTTGGAGAGGATAGGTATGAATGCAATCTAACAATTGGTGGAAATGCATATCCTCCCGAGTTTGATATTCAAAAATGTTATTTAGCTGTTGGCTTGTGCAATAATGTTGCAGAAAAGAAACTCACGAATTTCAAAATATCCCCAGTGTGAATTAGGGTGATTTGGTGGCTCTAATAAATAATGTTACCGGGCTTGTATTGATTCTTACAATAAATTATCGATTCATATTACCCGATTTCTTACAATAAACTGTACTTCCTATTTTTTTGGTTTACCTTATATATATATGAGTGTGTGTGTGAGAGAGAGAGTTGGAGTGGGTGAAAATATCCAGCATATGTTGACTTTCAACCTAAAAAAACATAAACGAAATTTGATTCCATTCGTGCCCAACACAAATTTTAATAACTCTAGGTAAGGTTGACTAACCTTCAGGTCAAAATGACTTGTCCTAAATTCCTGAACTCGGATTTGATTATTGTGATCAAGTAGAATTACTATGAAAGTACTGCAAAAAAATTAAATGAAAGATATATCAATAATTAAAATTTTATGTGCTTTGTCATTCACTGAGTTTTAACTATTTTATATAAGTAGTGATTCAAACGCATTCCGAACTTGTTATTTTCGGTGTTATTTTAATTCATTTCAATTCAATCATTTTAATTCTTTTTCTTCTTTTATTCTGCTCGATTTTATATTTAATTATTTTAAATAAAATTCAGGTTAAATTATAAATATTATGGTTACTATTGAACTCAAAAAATTTCAATTCCCATTTGCTCGCTTTAAATTAAGGAAAAAAGGGCGTGTTTCATTGAAATAAAATTTCAAATCAAATTATTAAAAAAATTCAGAAAACTAATATTATTTTATTAATTATTTTTAAATTCTTACATTTAAAGGTAAGTTATATTTTTTTATTTACTTAACACTTTCATCAGTTGAGTTATCAATTTGAATCTTTATGCGCATAAGACATGTTCATCCTAATTAATGCATAACTAATGTTGCATTTTTGCAAGGCTGTATAGGTTATGATATGGTATATGTAGTAATTTTTGGTGTCCTCGTGTTTTGATGTCAAATAAAAAAAACATAATTTGATCGTGACAATTGTGATAATAAATCAGTTAGATAATTGGATTTGATTTTATCTTGTTGACTAGTTTAGAGTTATATTAGGACTAGTCCACTTTTATGCTTTGTACTCTCTATTTATTCTGTTCATGATCAATAATAATCATTATGAGAATCATTCTTTCATGGTATCAAAGCAAGGTTCTGATCCTAAACCCTAAATTATTATTATTATTATTATTATTATTTGCCGCTACCTCCTCTCTCTTTTCCGACAGACCAGATTCCGGCCAACTTCCGTCCAAATTCTGGCGATCTCCGGCAGCATTTTTGAGTTCAATTTTCTGGTGTTTTTCGACGTCTCTCCTATCTCCACCAACAGTCCTCTAGCGTCGTCAATTGTCATCTCCGGCGTCCGATTCCTCTTCTCCGGCAGCGTTCCCGCAGTAGTTCTCTTCATCGGCTACAGTTCTCCGGAGGCAAATATCCAGCAACCGTCCATCGTTCCCATTCTCAGAATATACTAGCCAGTGTCCCTATTCAGCAATAAGCCAACGTCTAGCACCCAAGGTCATCTTTTTCGGCGTCTAAAATTTTTTTCTGGCCGTTTCGTCTTTGGTCATCATCCATGAGCAACGTATCCGTTCAACTATTTTTTAGGCACGTGAGATCAACGCTCCCAAAGGTTAGACCCGCGCATTTCAGCATTCACACGTGGGATACACGCACACATCTCCTCGTCGCGCATGAGACACACACGCTCTAGCTCTCCCAGCGTGTGCGGCACACGCGCTCCATCTTTTTCATGCGCATGATATCCACTTGCCAGCAGTTTCTTGGCAGATTTTTACCTTCCATCATTTTTTAAAATTTTCTTTGGTGATATGGCCCATTTTGGTTCTCGGCGGTGTGATATTTTGAGACATATAGGCCTTTGTCGTAAGCAATGACATGATGGGTTCAAGTGGATCTTGGATTCTGGAGCTACAAAACGTATGCCATCGTCTCCAACTGTTGTTGATCGTGTGACACTCTATGATGGTTTTGCTCATGTCTCTATTGGTAATGGTGCTAAACTCCATATTACACATGTTGGTTATTCTTGGCTTTCTAAATCTTTGCCTATTTATGACGTGCTTATTGTGCCTGATATCACTAAAAAATTGCTTTCAATTAGCATATTGACTCAGGATTTAAATGTTGTTTTCTGGTTTGATAATCGTTCCTTTATTTTTCGGCATAAACTCACTAAGGCAATCTTGGGTCACAGTCATATTGAGGATAGTCTTTATGTCTTAGACTATGGTGCATCCGCTTTACTGTCTACCGTGTAGTCTAATAAGTTGTGTGCATCTTTTGAAATCTGGCATGCTCAACTTGGTCATGTTCCGCACTCTGTTATTGCTAAATTGCGTTCTTCTGGATCCTTAGATGTCTCATCAATTTTTCCTAAACCCACCCTTTGTGAAAAATGTGAAAAGGCTAAAGGGAAACATTTATCTTTTCATACAAATGATAAACGTGTTGCTAGGGTACTTGATCTGGTTCATTGTGATGTATGGGGGCCTTCTCCTATTTGATCTGCTGATGGTTTTGCATACTATGCCATTTTCATTCATGATTATTCCCGGATCTCGTGGTTTTATCCCATTCGTCGTAAGTTTGATTTCTTGGATGTTTATCGCCAATTTGAGGCTTTTGTGGAGAATCAGTTCTCATCCACCATTAAGGTGTTTCAGAGTGATGGAGGGACTGAGTTCATAAATAGTCGCTTACGCTCTCACTTTCAGACAAAGGGCATTCATCATTTGATTTCTTACCCATGTACTCGGAATCAGAATGGTCGGGCTGAGCGCAAGCATCGCCACATTACTGATATGGGTTTGTCTATGTGTATCACTCTCATATCCCTCTCTCCCACTGGCCTAATGCCTTTGCTGCAGCCCCTTATACCATAAATTGTTTGCCTACTCATGTTCTTGGCGGAAGATCACCATATGAGGTTCTAAATGGTCGGGTACCCATATATACCTATTTTCATGCCTTTAGTTGTTGGTCTTCCCATTTGTTCATCCATTTTTGACCACAAGCTATCGTCTTACAGTATTCCGTGTGTTTTTATTGGCTACAATTCGCAGTATAAAGGTTTTCGGTGCCTTGATTGCACTACTGGCAGAATCTATGTCACTCGACATGCTCGTTTTGACGAGATGTGCTTTCCATTTGCCCCATCCATTCCTTCGATGAACGGTTCTCCACCTCCAGTTATGCTTCTGTTGATCCTGATACTGATTCGGCACCTCTTTTACCTTCTGTTACTCCTATGCCGACTAAATCTCCTTAAGTCCATTGCTCCATTTGTGCCACAGATCTGCCACCAGCACCATGGCAGGCTCCTTCTGCCTCTTCTCCGGTCAGTCCACCTGCTCAGTCTCCGCCCAGCTTGGCTGCTTCTTCACCATCCTCCTCTCGGTTATACTCCTCCAGTCTCTCCTTCTCGGACTTGCACTCATCGCATGGACACCCGATCGGAGAATAGAGATATCCAGCGCATAGATTATTCAGAGCTGAAATGCCATTTATAGACTTAAGAAAGCTTCTTGGGCACGGTTCCAGCGTTTCAACTCTTATTTGACTTAGCTCAGTTTTCAGTGCAGCTCCGCCAACATGTCATTGTTCGTTCTCTCGAGGGATTCCTCATTGATTTATCTTCTGGTTTATGTGGATGACATCATTCTCATAGGGAACGACTCAACTCTCCTTCGTCATTTTATTGACCAGATGCATCGTGAGTTTACGATTAAGGACCTTGGGGCTTTGCATTACTTTCTTGGAATTGAAGTTTTGCCTACTTCATCTAATTAACTTCTTGGTCAGGTAAAGTATGCTCGGGACATTCAAACTAGTCAGGGATGTTCGATGTTTCACCAGTGTCTACACCCTTTGTGCCAGGTTCTCAGCTGCACACTTCTACTAGTCCTCTGTTCTAGAATCAAACTTTGTATTGTTCATTGGTTGGAGCTCTTCATTACTTGACCATCACTCATCAAAAATTTTCCTTGTCAGTCAACACAGTTAGTCAGTTTCTTCAGGACCCAAGAGATGATCATTTTGCGGAAATTACGCGGATTTTGTGCTATGTTTGAGGTACTCTTCATTTTGGTCTCACATTTCGTTCTACTAGTTCTTCTGAGGTATTGAGGTATTCTGATGCTGACTGGGCTCATTTTCTGGAGACTCGTAGATCTAATTATGGATATGCTGTCTTTCTTGGTGGGAATCTTGTTTCCTAGAATTCCAAGAAATAGCCCACAGTTTCTCATTCCAGCCCTGAGTCTGAGTGCCGAGCTCTAGCCAACACTGCATCAGAGGTTGTTTGGCTCACTCACTTGCTTTGTGATCTTCGAGTTCCTCTGTCCGGCCCTTCGTTGCCGTTATGTGATAACAATAGCACTATCTTCTTATCTCTAAATCTAATTGCTCACAAGCGGGTAAAGCACATTGACATCGACTATCACTTTGTTTGGGAGTTGGTGGCTTCCAACAAGTTTTGAGCTGCGCACGTACCCACTTCTCTTCAGATAGCGGACATATTCACCAAGGGGCTGTCTTGTCCCCTGTTCGAGTTCTTCAGATACAAGCTGTGCATCGGCGAACATCCGACGCTTCGCTTGAGGGGGGTGTCAGAATAAATTAGTTAGATGATTAGATTTGATTTTATCTTGTTGACTAGTTTAGAGTTATATTAGGACTAGTCAACCTTTATGCTTTGTACTCTCTATTTATTCTCTTCATGATCAATAATAATCATTACAGGAAATCATTCTTTCAACAATAAACCCTAATAACACATTTGCACACGAGTACATAGGATTAGAACTGATTACTCGATCCCAATTAATAAAAATACTCATAAATAACAAATTTTTATTATCTCTTTAATTTTATCTTGAATTGAACTTGATGTAACTTAGAAGTTTTACCAACAAGAAGAAGTAACAAATATGTATGTAATATGTTACATTTTTTATGTCTATAAATCCATGGTATTCCTCGTCCTAACTCAATTGAAAACAACAATATTTTGATCTCTATCATTTGATTTCCCAACTCACATTGTCATATTTGTACAAAAGCTTTAACGAGAATGAAAAATCAAATGGCAATCCGACATCAATCTTGCCTTCATATAACTCTAGTGTCATTCTTAATATTCTCTCCACTTTTCAAAGTGTCAGTAGCTGAAGTGAACAAAGCCGGCAGTTTCAGTCCGCAAGATCCTGGCGCTAAGTGGGTGGAATCAATTGGTTCCTTTGCTGTAGATGAGTACAATCAAGAACAAGGGAAGAAATCAGTGAGCTTTGAAGCTATATAAAATGCTAGTAGAAAAGAAGTTGGAGAGGACAAGTATGAATACAATCTAACAATTGGTGGAATCGCATATCCTCCCGATGATTATGTTCCACAAATTTATTCATCTGTTGTCTTGGGCAATAATACTGCTGGAAAGAAACTCGTGAGTTTCACTATATCAGATTTATGAATGAGGGTGGTTTGGAGCACCAATAAATAATGTTACAGGACTTGCATTGATACTTACAATACATGACCGATTCATATCAATACACACCCACCCACACACATATCATGAATATATAGTTTTGTTAATTTTACTTTAATCAATAAGAAAAAATAAAATATGTTTTTTACAATACATTAACCTGCGGAACACTTCACTTGCCTACCCCGACCATTGCTTATTATGTAAGAATAAAGTATTTACATCTAAATTATTGAAGCATACAAGATATTATGAATTCAAATAGTTAAAACTAATGTGGATAAATTAAATAGTGGCTAAAGCAAAGAAATATGTCCATAAAATGATCTAATTAATACGATACAAAGTTATATTCAAAAAATACAATTCTTATACGGTACTAGGGTACCATACTGATGAATCTCTGTTTTCATTAATTAACCAAGTTATATTTTTAATATTACATCATATGCCATTAAAGGTAGATAAGAATATTGTGTATATGCAACCAACTGTTATTAATACAAGATTGCTAAACATCACAATAGAGCTTAGGTTCTATTGTATTTAATAATGTTCCCTATGAATTAAAAATTGAACAAAATGTTAAACTCAAAATTTAATTGTTTTGTAATTTCATAAATACGATTATTTTTAAATAGGCAAAATTTTAATAAATAATCGGAATTTGACTAAATATTTTTTCTAGAACTTTGCCTTGATAATGTTCACCTATGGTTGTTAAAAATAAAAAATCAGATGATCGGACCTGAACAAGAACTCCATCCTTTTAGGTCGTGACAAGTCGAATTCAGAATTGTAGTACCTGATTTTATTTGTTTAATTTAAATATGTGTATATATGTATATATATATATATATATATATATATATATATCTCTGTGTGTGTGTGTTTGTGTGTGTATGTTTCTGTGGGGGAGAGTCGGCGTGGGTAAAAAAAATCCGGCCCATGTTGACTTGTTCCAACCTAAAATAACATACATTAAATTTGATTCCATTATCGCCCAACAGAAATTTCTTACCAATACATGTGAGGTAGACTGAACTGTGGGTCAAAAAGACCTGTCCTAAATTCTTGAACTCAGATTTGATAAGTTTTATCAAATAGTAATAATATGAAAGTACTACAAAAAAATGTCTTTTATATTTTAAGGAAAAATCTATCTATAATTAAGTTGACCATGTTTATGTATTTTGACATTCACTAAGTTTTAATTATATAATATACATTGTTATTTACACAAATTTTAAACTTGTTCTTTTCAGTGTTATTTTACTTCATTTCGTTTCTACGAGTTTAACTTTTTCCCTTCTATTTTTCTCGATTTCTATTCAGTTCCTTTTAGTAAAATTCAAATTAATTAATTAATATTATGGTTACTATTCAAATCAAATTTGTTTAATTCCCTTGTTCGGGAGCTGAGGGGCGTTCCCCCTTTGAGTTTTTGGGCGCGCGGCCGCGCGCCTAAGTGAGCAGGCCGTGCGCCCGTCGGTCCGTATTGTCTTCTACT
>JAULKM010100721.1:0-10405 GCA_032355605.1 Rubia tinctorum | reverse complement strand
GCAACGTGTAGTAGTTATAAATTTTATAACCCGGTTCATACAACCCAAAAAATTTATCTTAATTTCTTCTAATTTACACTTTAAACCTTGGTTTTTCCATGACTTATGGAAAGACCGTCTTTCAAAAGATGCACTCCAATTATAACATGATAAAATAAATAACTTCTAAAGATATATTTAAAACTATAAATATCTCATTCTACTACTCCCTTCGTTCCTCTATTAGTGTCACGATAGGTTTAACTGCTTGGATTTAGGTGCAGAAAATGAGTGAATGAAATTGAATATAAAAAGGTAAAAATAGAATGAGCAAATAAAATTGAAAGAATCTAGTCAAAAATAGAATGTGGACCAATATTTAAAAACCCCAAATAGGCAAGTGTGCCACTAATAAGAAAACGGTGGGAGTATATCTATGCATCATTGATTTTGATTCTTTACTATATATATATAATCAATCATAACTTGTTAAAATATATAACTTTTAAAGATGTATTTAACCATAAATGTCTCAGTGTATTATACTATATATATATATAAACACACATAATTTGAAATAACAAAATGTTAGAATTTTTTTATACAACAATATAGTGCTTTTGATAGACATATTTATACATATTATTTATTTATTTATACATGACATAGTCTTATTTTAGAGCTACTAACTGTTAAATGAAAACATTTTATAATTAGTGAAACTAATAATAAGTCATTTGATATTTATTTTATTTATTGCAATGAGATACATATAATTATGATAACCTTTTAAAATGAATCTCAATATATAAATAATTCATTTTTAAATAAGTTGAATTAAATATTATAAAAATAATCAAATTTTATTGTATTCAATATTTATTGATTTCTAACTAAATTAATTATTTCACTTCATAACTTAAATAAAATTCTTTGTTTTCAATTTAAATGTAAAACACAAAATGTACATAAACTTAATGCTAATAGTTTAATTAATAATATCGTGTCACGCGCAATGGTACTCCGCTAGTTTAATTAAGAGGTATTCTCACGGGATGTGTTATGGAAAAAATTACTGTATATTTTCACTTAACGCTGAAAATTTTAATTTCAACAAATTATATTTTATACTTTTTAATATAATATTTTTATACATTTTCAAATTCAAACAAACTTTCCCTTATTAAATGATATTTTTAGCTAAAATATACAATTTTAAGTTAAAAGGTGAAGTAACTTGTCCATAACTTTATTAACATTACACCTTCCTAATACTTCCCTTTATATAAAATTCTACGCTCTCTGTTTCATTGGATGTTGCACGATTTTTTTTTATTTTTTGTGAATTCGACACACTTTTCTTTTATGACAAGATTCCTTCAATTTCATGTACTCATTCTACTTTTATTTTTCTAAATTTATTTTCATCTACTCATTCCAGCCACGTAAATTCAAATGACTAAATTTATTGTGTAACATCCAACGAAACGGAGGTGGTATACAAATTGGATTGATTGTAGGACCTTTGTTTAAAACGTATGGAGTGACAGTTTCGTCGGTTCATCCAGGTCATTCTTAAATATTCTAATCGTCGGATTATTTATGTTTCCCCCCAAATTCTACATATGATTGATCAACTATCTAAATTCCGCCAACATAAATTAGAACCAGCTCTTCGGTCAAAGTCAAAACAAAATAAAAATATGTATATGTCGCCGCCGCTCCGTCAAGAAAATAGACGGAAATACGTCCGAAAATGCACCGGGTCAAAAGAGGCTGCTTTGTTCACTATGTTCCGTCTGCACACTTTAATTTTCATCCGTTGACACAAAACTTGTTTAATTCTTAATATATTTTACTAAAGATAATTAAAACTTGTAAAAAATTAATATTTTGAAAATACATGTTATAACGAATCTAACAATGAATCACTCAATAATATTTATACATATACACCTATTCAATTTCAAGATTATAGTTAATTTTTTGACTAAATAAATAGTTAAATTGCAGTTTGAAATAAAATGGAAGAAATATAAAATATTAATATAATTAAATGGCCAGATAGTAGTAGTAGTAATATCTTAGAAGGTTCCACAATACTAATTAAAAGTCATCACACATGTCACCCTCTTAATAATTTCAAATACTTTAGGATTTTAGTTTCAGTTATCTTTGATACCCAAGTTATACAAACTAGATGAGCATGGATGTGAATTTGAATATTATTATATAAATAAATATTTTTAATATAATTTAATTAGTTAATAAAAATATTAATAAATACCACTTTAGCGAATTTCATAGAATATGAAAAATGATCAACATTTTAAATTTTTGATTGTAATATCGTGCCGTTATGATAAAATATATATTTATTATTATCATATATTTTTTACAAAATGTTAAGAATATTTAAATTAAATGATAGTTTTTACTAATTAAACTTTGTGCAACTGAGTTATAGATGGCCATTTTCTTCTTCTTTCAATAATTTTTTAAATATATTGTGATTAATTGATAACATTGTGCTATTTTTTGACAAAAAAAGATATTCTAGAGAAGGCCATTATTTTATTAAACATTCTAGGGAAAACCAGGAAAAAACTTTCATGGTCAACAAATATTGTACTCCGTAAAAGGTTGGACATTTCCGGCATCACCAGTGGTTGAACCACGCACGGTCAAATATAATGAGAAACTCATTTATAATGATAAAAAATTGTCTATGTTAGATCTAAAATTTTTAAATTAAGGAAATTGTTTGATTGAATTAGAAATATATAAAACATACATTTTAAATTTTGATCCAAAAAAGTTACGAATTCATCTTCTTAGATTAAAAATATATAGTATTAAATTATCAATATTTTATAATTATTAATTACACAAATTAAAGAAAATTAAAATTTATGATAATCTACATTTCATATTAAAAATAAAATATAATAATTGATTTAATTATAAATGTATAAAATATAAGTTTAAAATTTTGATCCAAAAAATATATAAATTGATCATCATAGATAAAAAATATATAGTCTTAAATTTTCAATATTTTATAATTATTAATATACAGATTAAACAAAATTAACTTTTTTGATAATCTCAATTTCATATTAAAATAAAAAAATATAATATACTTTAATGCATTAAATTTTTGTGACAAAATCTTAAGAAAAATTGTATTTTCATACGCATATGAAAAGATGAGGTTGAATTAGAATTATAGAATGGTAAAATATTTTAGTTGTAATCTTAAAATTTTACCATGCAACGTGTAGTAGTTATAAGTTTATGACTCGATTAATTCAACCCAAAAATTTTATCTTGATTTTTTCTAATTTACAATTTAAATTTTAGTCTTTCCAGTACTTATGGAAAGAGGATCTTTCAAAAGACGAACTCTAAATAGACAAAGTCTTGGTAAAGACTGTCTTTTCATGGGCATATGAAAAGACGTGGTTGAATTATAATCATAGAAAAGTAAAATATTTTAATTGCAATATTAAAAAATTTATTATGCAACGTGCAATACTTATAAGTTTATAACTCGAATAATGCAATCTAAAATTTGTAGATTTCTTCTAATTTATTACTTAAACGTGGTATTTTTATAACTTATGGAAAGATCGTTTTACATTGATTTTTGACTCAAAATTAAAATTTATTAGAAACGCTTATATATAAATAAAAGTTACTTCATCTATTTAACATAGTAATTTTAAATATTTTTGTAGTTAAATTACGTGGAATGAATTGATTGCAATGGGTAAAATAATAATAATAAGTAGATGAAAATGATTCACTTATTATCATGAAATAAAGTTTGATAATATTAAAAAGATAAACCAAAATGAAAAATGTATCAAATATAAAACTATATATTGTAGAAATATGTGGATATTGAAAAAAAAGAACGTGCATCTCATAAATTGGGTATGATTAATTACTCATTAATTAAAAAATATTGAAGTATGAGAAGAACATTGAAAATAGGGAAGAGATTTGCATTGTAAATTGACTATTTACTCTATAAAATATTACATTTTTTAATTAATTTAAAAAAATAACGTGGAATTATATTTAAATGTCATGTGACAAAAATAATGTGTAAATGACATGAGGCAAGAATACCCTTATTTAAGACTCCGATGAATTTGGAATAATTAGTGATGCCCTACGTGTGCACACAATGGAGAGCATTTAAGTAGCTATCTTATCTAATAATTTGTGTTTTTACAGAGCAAGAGCCAAAATAACCTACTCTCAGCATCCATTCACCTCAACACTGGGGATTAATGTCGAGGTAATTTGCGGCGTTTAATAATCACCCACAAGAAATCGCTCTACATGAAGAAATGTCTTGAATTACGATAACAATTCTTCTCCACTTTTTCATTTCGAATTTTTATAACAATTATTCTCCACTTTTTCCAATTGAAACAACACATTTTTTAATCAAAAATTTCAATTCACTTTTGGCTCACTAGTCACTACTTATAAGAAAAACATACAAAAAATAATGTTTAAAAAATGTATATTATTAGAAAACCAACAATTACTCATATTACTCAATTACTAATTGAGTAATATTCTGGGTTTTAAATGGGACTCGTTTGAAATCCACTTGGATGAATATGAATTAATTACTTTTGGTTTTCATGAAAAAAATGATGGGTGGCATACCTTGAATATTTCCATATTTACTATTTACATATCTACAAGAGTCTTAGTATATATCATGAAAAATGTCAAAACATAATACAGTTGCAATATGACGTATTTGAAACTCTTTAATATTTTAAACTTTGTTCCCAACGCTATACATCATTGGCTCATTTTCTTATTTCCACCCAACATTTATTAAATGATTTTAAACACTTCAAAAATACAATCACGTGCAGTAATTGATTCAAACACTCAATCTACGAGGGTATAAATTATATTATTATATTATAAATAATAATAATAATACAATTTTAATATCATTTAATTCATATTTATTTTTTTAAATGTCAATTGAAGTATTTAATTCATGTTCACTTTTAATTATACTCATAATTCATAATTATATTATCAATTTAATTATTTAAACAATAAAATATAATTTAATTAATTAGGTATAAAATACGTATCAAAAGTATAGTTCATACTCTTAATTATTTTTAACAATAAAGTCTTAATTTTAAAATTATTTAATTGAGTATTAAAATTTTTACTATGAATTCTAATATATTTTGAATACGGTTAAAATTGTCATACATGTAATGAAAAGATAAATTTCAATTAAATATTACGTGTCAAAGCGAGGGTTTCAACATGGGGTCTGTGGTAAATTTAAATTACATTCACATCAGATTCGAGGCTTACCAATGACTTTTGCGTAGGAGACATTAGTTTGGTTCAGGGGTATCTTTATATTACGTGTTAATTGACATTCGCCCAAATGACTCCCGCATCGGAGCTCTGAGCGACATAATCAGTGACTTTTTTTTACACTTTCTCTAACACAAAAAGGCTAATTATGCCTTTTATAGCAGGATAATTTTATTTTGGGATAAATACATTTATAACCCTAACTTTAGACTGAAATTGCCAATATAATCATGCAATATTAGAAAGTATCAATTTAATCTTAACTTATTGTTATCAATTGTGCTAATCTAACCTTAACCATTGGTCAATTAGTGCCGATATAACCCAAATCTCTAATTACGGCATTGACTAGAAATTGAAATGGCCAAAATACCCTCTAAACCAAAGTAAAAAATTTAATATCCATTATACCCCGGTTCTCTTTCACCTTCACTTTCCCCAACCTCAACTCGCTATGCCACCCTACCCTAACCCCGCCGCCTCCCACTCGACCACCACCCTAATCCCGCCGCTAGGTCGCAGTCTCAGTTCATCACCGCCGGAGCAGGGAGATCGAAATATTTCCCGTAGCTTATTCTCTTTGAGATGATCAGGCCGAACTCCACCGAATGCGAGAACTGGTCCGCTATGGGTGTGATAAAGTGAAGTTGGAGCTTTTTGAAGCAACAAAGGTGGGTTTTAAGGGGATAATAAGGGATTGTTGATGTTGATGGAGACTTTTTGGGTTGCTGATGGGTTGATAAAGAGCATCGTTGATTTGATAATTAACTTCAAAAGTTGGGAGAAGAAGAAGATGAAATTTGGGTCTGCATGACTGTGATGAAGCTTGAGGTTTTGGAAGCAGCAATTGCAAATTCGCCCACCGCCGACGAGGACTCAGCCACCACTCAAATCTCATCACCTCCCCCAAATTTAATTAATAACAAATAACAAAGGTAAATTTTAGATCCCTGTTTAATCCCCCTCAGAAAATTACAACAAATGCATTTTGAGAGATACAAAGTTAAACTGGATTCACCAATGTAGCACAATTTTTGGCAAAAGCAACCATAGAGTCTTCCATTTGTGCGTTTACAGTACAAATTAAGCAGAGGAATGAAAAAGGTGATTGATTTCGAGGTTAAAAAAAAGGCAATTTCGAGAAATAAACGGGAAAGAAAGAAATGAGGGCAGTTGTGCATTTTCTGTATTTTCCTTTTCTTTCCTTTTTTAAATCAAGGGTAAAATTGTCATTTCACCCACCTCCGGCCAAATGGTTGTTGACTAAAAAGCCAGGCTAGTCTAGAGTTATATTGATATTTTCTCAAATTGCATGATTATATTGACATTTTCATCCAAAAAGTGCGATTATTTTAGCAATTTACTATTTTACTTTTCCCTAAAACTCATCAAATATTCAAGCCACATTTTGAACTATATTTTCATGTTTTACCAAGAGCTCTAATTAATGTTGCTTAGTTTTCAGTTTCTTGTGATAAAAGGAGGGAGAAATTGTCAAAGTGATTCTATTTGTAAAGTGATTCTATTTGTTATGTAAATAAGTTTGTGATTGCGTGACATACAAAAGACTAAATTGTTTTTTTTCTCAACCTACAATCTTTTACCATTTGTTTATTCCTCAGAGCAAAATCATATTTGTTTAGTACCCTACATATTCAAAGTGGAATTTTTTATCCCCAAAATCAGATTTTGGATGGTTTTCATCTTTTGGTCCCCAAAAATGATATTTTTTATATGGTTAGGGGTAATTTTATAATTTCACTTATTAAAATAGCAAAAATTAAACCTCATCCCGCCGCCATTAAACTCCGCCGCCGGCGTCTGCCTTCGCCTCATGCTGCGCGTAAGCCACACGCTTCTTCTTGTTCCATTTGGCGCGTGCATCACATGCGCCCATCACACGCGTCCACCACCTCACTCACCACCTTGCTCCCCCACCACCACCGTCTTTAACCTCGTCCGATAGACGCCATCCAGTAAACCCTAGCGCTGGTGAACCCCAATCTAGCTCTCCCTTTCTAGCTCCGCGATGATTCCTGATCCAGCATAATTTCTTAATAACTCTATCGTCCTGAGGCGGCGAACCCTAGAACCGGTGAAGGGGGCGGCAACGAGGAAAATTTGGATGGCGACGAGGATGTTGCGAACCGGTGAAGATGACGTTGGATGGCGATGAGGGGGGCGACGAGGATGCTGTGAACCAGTGAAGGGGGTTGCGACGGACGGATTTTTCCATTTCTGCTATTTTTCTTTTCAATTTTTGCTATTTTTTAATAAGTGAAATTACAAAATACCCCTAACCATAAAAAAATATATTTGGGGACCAAAAGATGAAAACCACCCAAAATGTGATTTTAGGGATCGAAAATTTCACTTTGTATATGTAGGGTATTAAACCAACGTGATTTTGCTCTCAGACACCAAAAGATGGTAAAAGATGGTATGTTGGGGAAAAAACAATTTAGTCCATATAAAATTGGTGTGGTTGTCAACTTGCCATTTGTAATTGTAACTTATTGTACACGCAGTTTTCTTTTGGACAGTAAACGCTACCAAAAGTCATTCATTCATCATCCAAATGGATTTCTCATTTAAAACTCAGAATATAATACAGGGAGGCGGATTTAATTTTTTTAATTTGATGAGTCATAATTTAATTTGATGTCTCTGAATCTTAAAGTTGTGCATAGATTCTCTTTTTTTAAAAAAAATTTGGAAAGATACGGTAGGTTCAAAATAAATTTAAACACTAATCAAAGATTGTGTGTTGATTAGGTAAAAGAAATTTAAAACAATAATTTTTTTTAAAAAAAAAGGTAGGGCAATTGCCCCGAGCAGCACAAATATAGATCCAACGATATTCAATATTCATATGCCACTTACATAGTCCCGTTTTGATCCAATTTGTGATTCTTCACAAGTCAAACAGCTTGGAAATAAATATTGTGATTATTGACCCCGTATTTATCATCTACTTATCCTCCTCTTCATTTTGTCTGATCTTCATTTATTCATATTAATTTTATTTTTTCATCCACACATTTATATTTTCTCTGTAATAGTGCAGTTATGACATATTAAAATCATTTACAATCAGAAGGAGTGCGTTTCTTGCAAAAAAAGTCCAGTTTCAAAATTAAACTGTTATAAAAACAGAATGTTAACGTGTAAAGAAGAGAGTCTACCACGAAATTTTGTGAATAATTTTGACTAGAAGTGTAGATCTGACATGGAGTGAAGACCACTAAAGTCCGTCTCATTACAAATGTCAACTGGGCCCAAAGATCTGATCCAATAGCCTCAGTCACATTGAAGCCCATGGAAGCCCAAGTCTTAGATTAAAGTTGATATCCACTAGGCTATCCTTGTCATCTTTTTATACTACTCCGTTCCAAACAATTTTGCAAGAATCTATTTCACGCTTTCAAAAAAATGTGTTTAATTATTTTAATCAATCTCTTAAAAGAAGGTATTTCCATAAATTATGTAAAGATAAAATTTTCAAATTAAAAAAATCAAGATAAAATTTTCGGGTTGCATTACTCGGGTCATAAACTCATAACTATTTTATAACCGTTGCATGTTGCATATTACATAATAAATTTTTAATATCGCAATTAAAACCTTTAACCTTTCTATAATTATAATTAAACTTCATCTTTTAACATTCTTATGAAAATACGGCATTTCCCAAAACTTTCCCTAATTATTATTATTATATTCAACTATTATAATGGAATTCATCTCTTGAAATACAGTCTTTCTATAAGCGATGAAAAGACTCAGGTTTAAACTACAAATATAGAAGAAATGGATATAAAATTTTTGGGTTGCATTAGTCTGGTTATAAACTTATAACAATTGCACATTGCATAATAAATTTTTAATATTTCAACTAAAATCTTTTAAATTTGTATTATTTCAATTAAACTCCATCTTTCCAAAGAGAAAGACTCATATGAGACCGTCTCACCATAACTTATGGTGAGACAAGGAACAAAATAAAGTTTTAAAAATTACAAAAAAGTACCCTATGTTATCTCCTAACTTCAAAAAATTGTTTTTAAATCCTCCGTCTCACCATAATATTAGGTGAGACCGTCTCACCTAAGTCATTGTACTTTCCAAAAACTTACGGAAAGATGTTTTTTCCAAAAAGTTTGCTATTATAATAATATTGCATGAAAATTTAATATTAGATAATTAATTATTATAACTAATCGAATAATATAATTGCAAAGTTTTGGAAAATACCGTCTTTACATAGGCATATAGAAAGATAGGGTTGAATTAGAATTATAGAAACGTATAAGATTTTAGTTGCAGCATTCAAAATTTATTATACAACTTGTAATAGTTATAAGTTTATGACCTTATTAATGCAACCCAAATTTTTTATATTGATTTATTATAATTTGCGATTTAAAACTTGGTATTTCCATAACTTATGGAAAACCCGTCTTTCAAGAGACGAACTCTAATATTATATATAATAATATTATTGTTAAATGTGCAGTTTAATCTATGACAGACAAAATACCGCGTTTATGATAAACGTACACTTATTGAACATGAAATTCAATAATATTATTTTTAAATCTTAATATTCTTGCACAATAATCACAAATTAAATTATAATATACTTCATTGATTTAAATAACTTTTTTACCTTTGCTAAATTTATGTATGATGATGTGGCATGTGTGTGAGAGATTGGAATGATCGGACTAAATTCCAGCTAAAATAAGAAATAAGAACTTGGGTTAAATGTTTTTCTAACTCTACATTTAGGCTGAAAGTACCAATATAACCCTGTAAAATCATAAAATGCTAAACTAACCATAACTTTATGATGAATTGTGTCGATATAACCTTTCAGCCACATTCCGACTTTGACTCACATATTTGGCAGTTGACCAGATTAAAAATGACAAAAATATTCTTACTCCTAAAATTTGAATTATTTTCCCCATTTTACCCCTCTTTAAAAACAAAAAAACATTAAAAAATGAAAACACACGTTTCTTCCTAACTCTCCCTCCTGCCC
>JAULKM010100720.1:0-26221 GCA_032355605.1 Rubia tinctorum | reverse complement strand
AATCTAGATGCTCGTAAGGACAAAAAATCCATTAGACTCAAACTAGGTTGCAAAATGAAGGATTTAGATATGAAAACTGAAAACGATTATCTAAACCCCTTATGATGTAAACCTACCTAAATCTAGAAATTTTAATACAAAAAGATAAGAAAATAGATGTTAAATGCTTCGGAAAATACATGCATTTGACGTCTCATGAAAAGGTAAAATTACCAAATCTATGATATTAGAACAGCTTGAAACATGCCATGACCTCAATTTCAACCACCATAGTTCGAAACAAGTTCTACATATTCGAATGTAAATGGCCAATGAAAGAAAAACAGGAATATTTTATATGAACATTACACTTCATGATGTATTTTGAATTGAAAAGGAAAATCATAGTTAAATTAATTTGTAGGAGGTGATTTCTAGATTTAAAGGACAATAAGATGTTACCTTATGAAACTCGGTTGAATTTGAACAATGGGGTTCTTCGGATGTTTGTGCTTAAAACCTTTGAGTGTTCTTCGGATGTTTGTGCTTAAAACCTTTGAGTGTTCATATAGCACGGGTATATTAACCGATGCCAATATTAAAATAATGGTGCCTATGTGAAACTCACGCAGCTACATGGGGCTATTGTAATCAATTTATTATAAATCATAATGTACCCGAGAGTAAGGGCTTCTCAAATTTTCAAAGTGTAAAGCACCAGTTAACATACTGGTGTTATTAGTAGATTACCAATGCATATGGACCTCATAAGTAGCCTTACGCAATAGCTTTACTGTTATTTTTTAAATTAATTTGGGACCAGAGACCATAAAACCTATAAAAAATGTCCAAGTACGTGGCATCGATGTATTTACCAATGCTATTTGTCTTTGTACCGGTGTCTATACGAATTGAAGATAGCCTTACGTAACTTCTTAAATGTTTTTATTCAATAAATTGGGGACCGGAGAAGAAGGGATAGAAGAAATTTCTAGTACACGTACCGGTGCCGCATGGTGTTTTACAGGTGCCTACGTAAAAATAGAGCACTTATTCTATTTCTTAGCACCTATATATGTCTGAAAATACCAGCGATATAACAATCTTAGAGACATATATAATGATAAAAACAAAAAACAATAGAAAATAAGGTCCAAATGAATAAGGACCATAACCGGGGGTATACAAAATGGTACAAAAGGTTACAAGAAAATTAACCTAATCCAATTTGTTGGCCCATGTATTCCAATTTGTGCATTTTTAGTCAATAAACTTCAACATTAAATGACTTCTCCTACTTGCTATCTTAAAATAAACATGGCAAAGAATTCATCATCAACGTATTTATCTAGCAATTATAACACCAAAAACCCAATTAGAAGCCCTAACTCATGCTCTTGGATTCCATGTCAAAAGAGGAGAAATTAGCTACTTTAACCCATTTCTAACAAGTTATCGTACAAGCAATTCGTATTATAAAACTTCCAATCACATTTATAACATTAACAACCAACATCAAAGGTCCATAAATGCACAATAGACAAAGAATTAAATAGGTGGAAATTATTCCCAATACATGGGCATGGAAACTACAATAAGTTGTTCCCAAGACTAAAATTAGCTACTAGGGTTCATACTAATGTTCATAAGCAAATCCAACATAAACCAAGATGAAAATAGATTAAAAATAAATTAAACTAGGATTTTCAAAGAGTGGAAATTTGGAAGAAGAAGTTATAAGAGAGTGAATAATATTTTCTATTTATAGCACAAGAAAAAGTAAAAAGTAAGTTAGGGCAACTGTCTTTTGTGACCCGAGATACCGGCGTTGCAACTCGCTACAGATCACAATTGTAGCATCTTCATTTTTTCCTTGTTCTTATCTTATCTTCACCATCTTCATTTCTTCCATATTTCCAACTCATGTTGGAAAGTGCATGACCCGGTTGTGTCTCTTTTTCAAGTCAATTTGTTATAAAGAGATTAGCTATTGAAAATTGGAAGAACTACAGGAGGAAATACTTATCGTATTGTGTGAGTTGGAGATGTATTTCCTCCTTCATTCTTTGACATAATGGTTCACTTTTTGGTTCAAGTTGTATGGGAGATATTAATATGTTGTCTTGTTTATCTTAGATGGAAGTATCCCTTTGAGAAGTATATGAAGATATTCAAGGGTTATTTACAAATCAATATCACCCGGATGCTAGTATTGTGCAGAGGTATGTGACCTAGGTGGTCGTACAATACTTCATGCAATTCTTGAAGAATGACAAGTTGATTGGTGTGCCAAAATCAGGCCTTGTAGACAGAGTAGGTAGTAAAGGTTTTTGAAAAGGAACAACTAGGGTATTAACCTCTGACGAGTTGATGAAAGAACACTTATATGTTCTATAAAATTCAAATGTGGTTTTCCCGTTCATGGATATGCACATGGCTAATATCAAAGAGTGGCACCCTAGTTGGTCGGAGAACTAAGTACTTGAAGATTATGATCACAATTTCATAGATTTGTTATCCCAAATGGTAGTTGGAGATAATCCTAGTGAGACCTTGAATTGGATAGCATCTATGCATTATGCAATCGCATTTTATTTTACGGGCTATGACATGAATGGTTTTACCTTCCCAAACCTTTATTGAGATACACACACTCAAAAAATAGTGGCATTATCCTAGTTGCAGAAGCATTACATGTAAACAGTGTAAAGGATAAAAACCCCATCTATGGGGAAATGGTTTACTATGGCTTAATTGAGGAAGTATGGGAACTCTTCTACACAAGTTTCAGGGTCCCACTTTTAAAATGAAAACGGGGTGATAATTGTACCAGTGTATCAATCGTCGAGCTACGTTTTGTAGTTATTGATTTGAGCAGGATACGTTCTACTGGCGATCCTTACATCCTTGCTTCACGTGCTATACAAGTGTTTTATTTTGCTGATCATTGTGATGCTAGAAAATCAGTGGCCATATCTTTTCCTTTTCAAGACTACATCACCACCAACAATATGACCATTCTTGTATAGCCACAATCCATCAACATGTGAATGTCTACCTATGGGTGGTTCATCAATGTCCTTAAAACTCGGAAAGGCCAAGGAAATCTCTACAGTTTCAGCTTTGACGGGCCAATCAATCTCATCTTAAAAATAGAACTTCTTCCCATGGGGTAAAATATACCACTTCTCATTGCTCATGTCTTGGAGGTAAAATACTTGGTGCCCTTGGGCGGCTAAGATGAACTTGTTGTCCCCGTAGCCCACTCGATTCAAGTCCACCAACGTAAAACCCACGGGCTTCTCTTAACAAACCCCTACACCATTTTCAACCCATCTACACTTGAAGACAACAACTCTAAACTCAACATAATCCAACTCCAAAATATCCCTAATCACCCCCATAAAGGGCATAATTGCTATGATAGGTTTTTTGTCTTTCTTCCTAGCCTGCCACATTCATTCAGATTCAATGTACACCCCACTGTTTTCAGTTATTTTCTTGTTGTTCTTGTCCACTGTTCAAAACTGAATCTATTAAGGTCATACCCTTGGTACCTTTTCACAGTGCAGTTAAGTGTCCTTGCAAACTCTCAAAGTTTAGCTGGCATGTCGTCCATATTGTAAAGATTATAAAATTAATTCACAAACGTTGAAGAATGATCTAATTGTATCGAATTTGATAGCTAGTGGGAATAGATTTCTTATAACCTTGACAATTGCTCTTCAACATATACTCAGTCTCACTACTATTCCCTAAAACGTAAATATGAACTTTCATCAACTCAGCATAATAGAGTGTGTAAAGTGTACCTTTGGACGGTGGGGTCTCATTCTTCCTACCACTATGTGCTTGCTCCAGAACTCCAAGTGCTCTCTTCCTAACAAAATTTGTAATGAAATACTCAATTATCTCCCTCGTGATGTACATCTGCACAATAATGACATCAAGTCAGCTACGATTGTGTACATAACCCTTAAAACCCCATGTTCCACTCAAAATGATACATCCAATACATCCTCTTGAGACTGTATATTCTAACTTCCCTAACCACATTGATGACTAGGTGGACCATAACGTCAAAAATTGCAAAGGGAAAGTACTTCTCAAACAAACATAACACTACAACCCTCTCACGCTCAACTCATCAAACTGTTTCTTATATTCTTACTAAAAATGGAGTTGAAGAAGAAACACATCTGCATGATGTAAAATCCCATATCCTCCTCCATGACGCCGCATATGGAAGTGGGAAAATTTTGTTGCATTAAGACGTGACAATCATGGGATTTCAACGCATTATGACACAATTTATCATTCACAAAATGTCTAACTTTACAAGAGTAGCCTGATTGTACCTTGATTCCTCGAATAAACTCACAAACCGGCCCTTTTTACTTATTGAAAGACTGTAAGGGGCGGATGGTTGGTACCTTCACTTCCCTTTTACCTCCTGCGCTAAATTACATCGTATACCGAGTTCAACCAAATCCTTCCGTGCATTCAAGCTATCCCTTTTCTTACCGAGAATGTTTACTAACATGCCTATTAAACTCTCACACATTCTTTTCTATATGAATTACATCTAAACAATGGAAAACCTATAAATTCTCCCAGTACGACAGATTAAAAAAGATGATTTTTTTCTTCCACGGTCCATCACTTGGGGCATCCACCTTGGATATCTTTTTCCAAGTACAACATTAAATTTATTCACCTTGTTGGGGATGACAACTTCATTCAATGTGATATCTAGTAACTTGTGCTTCGTCGGGAGGAATTTTCTGTAGCCTATATACACGGTCGTCCTATCATTCTTCAATTGCTAGAAATTTGTAACTTCCTCGCATATGTGACATGGCTTGTAGCCTTTAACCACATAACCTGAAAGATTACCATAAGCAAAGAAATCATTAATCGTATAGAAAAACTTCAATTTCAAGTTGAACTTCGTCCCATAAAAACCACTAAACACAGCAACACCGTCGGACCATAAAACATTCAAATCTTGTCTAAGAGGGTCTAGATAGGTATCGATATAATTTATGGGTTGTCTCAACCCCGAAATCATCAAAGGCATTAAAACATATTTCCTCTTCATGCACAAATACAGAGGCGGATTATAGACTGCCAGCATAACTGGTCAGGAACTATGTTTCAGTGAAATATTGCCAAAGGGATTTATACTATCAGTACACAAATCCATTCTCAAATTCCTCGGTTCCGCTACAAACTAAGGATAAATATTGCCAAATATTTTCCACTGATCCGCACTGTCAGATGACTAATAATATCACCAGCATGACAACCTCTTCTCATGTACCATATCTTGTTCTTAGCATCCTTAACACTCTTAAACAGGTTGTTCAGGCTCTTGACAATTAGAAGTTTCCGCACACATTTGGCAGGGACTCGTTTCATTACCTTCACAACAAACTCTTCATCGATAACCTCATTTATCCTTTCCTTATAACGAGCCATATGGAATATGTGATGAGACACCTCATTTTCAAAATCACCCTTGTACAAAACACAACCGTTGAGGCATGTATGCATTTTTTTTGTACACCATTCGTATCAGATATAAAATTCTCTTGGCATCATAGTTGTTATCTAGTAAACCATTGCCGGAGGAAAGCTTCTCATTCAAAAACTTGGGCAACTTATCTATGCTAGTGTCACTTCATGAATCAACACCTTTCATGTTAAACAACTCCATCAAACATGACATTACAGTTTCTTTCATCTTGCAACCGGGAAACAACGGTGTATTATTCTCACCGAGAAATTTAGACAAAACCTTGGGCCTTCTTCTAAATTCATCCACCACCCCCTCACATATGTCATCCAAATTTACATATCCAAAACATTCTCCCTTATTACCAACAACAATCTCCAGCTGTGGTTTCTCACCATGAAAAAGTCCAAACCAAATAATCCATTGCAAAACCTCTCTTTAATAAGTGGAGTTTCAACAAGTCCCGATCATATGTACACTTGTGATTCTTACAATCATGATAAGGAAATAAAATTCCCTTCTCACAACTAAATGTATGCTCCATAAAATCCCACCAATAAACCAAAAAATTCATCACTCAACAACTAACATTGTCATACACAGGCTTACACCTCTTGATAACACAATACATCTATACAAGTTAATCAATGTGCAAGGATTAAAGTTCCACACCAATATACACTTCACTGGTGAAGGATAGGCCATTAAAGACACCCTTTAGAAGGCGATTCCATTTGATTTCAAAGAATCCACCTTTGGGAAGAGGTTTCAAGCTTGGAACATGCTTCAATCAGACTAGCATTGAATTAGAAGGCGGTTTAATATTTTAGTAAGTGGTTATTAATTAAACCACCTTTAAATGTCTTGGTTAAAGGAGGTTCTATTAATAACTGCCTTTAATTGATTTGGTTCAAAGGAGATTGTGTCCTGGTGTCTTTATTGGTCTTATATTCTGAATTCGAAAAATGTGAACTGATTGATTTTTAGACTCAAAACTCTGAGTTCATCCATTAATTAAAGAAAGAACAAAATTCCTCTATCGGAACTTTTTCGGGACCATGTTACAAACTTGGAACGTCAGAGTGAACTATGGTAAAGGTTCTGCATTAGTCCCGATATTAGAACTGAAGTTTGGTCAACTCTCACCTATAATTAGACGGCTTTATCATTTGGGAGAAGAAAAATATTTGAAGCCTTGGACAATTTGGGGCTTGATGATGAACTAATTAGGGAAGGTCTGTGTGATGTTAATTTGTTCATTACATGTATTAGTTATAGTTGTTGAAATGTGTTGAATGTATGGGTTTGGGTTTATGTGATATTTTGGGTAATTTTTTGTATGAAAGGTGAAGGTTTGGGATGATTTTGTGTTCATTTGGTTCATTCCACTAATTTATGGCATTTCCATGTAGGGTGTTTGAAATGGATTGTATTGAACTTATTGGTAATAATCCTAGGAGTTCGCCCAATTGCATTCCTTTAATTGAATATTTTCTTGTGTTGATTTTCGAACATGCATCGAAGAATGAGGTGGTTCATGCCTGATGCCCGTGTAGAGATTGTAAAAATGATACATTTTTGGGTAGGAATGAGTTATAGGAACACTTAATCACTCGCGTGTTTGATACTAGTTATAATAATTGGGTGTGGCATGGGGAGGTTGCAAGCAATTAAGATGGGAGTATAAAGGGAGACGGTGATTTAGTCGGTGATGATTTATTATATGAGATGGTTGAGGATGTATCGATAGAGTTTCACGGGAAACTAGAGGCTTTAGAAGCCTTACATAATGAAAAAAAGGATGACGTTGTAAAATGGCTCTACATATTCAATTTTGAGTGCAACTTTGAAAATTATGAACTTGAAGGCCAAATTTTCTTGGACGGATAAAGGGATGATGGAGAAACTTGAATTAATTAGAGAATTGATTCCCAAGGGTAATATTTTTCCTGATGGATCGTATGCAGTGAAAATTTTTCTCTGTCCAATAGGACTTGAATTGAAGAAAAAAAATCCACGCATGCTCGAATGGTAGTATGTTGTATCGGGAAAGGATGATGAGTTACTACAAAATTTTTAGGTCTTCCGGGAGTCAAGGTATAAGATGAAGCGGGGTGACATGGTTGTGGGGTAGAAGATGGGTTATGGTTGAAGAAGAAGACGCCAAAAAAGTATGGTATCTCCCAATCATACCACATTTGAAGAAATTGTTTGCTGCAAAGGAAGACTCCAAGTTGTTGTGTTGGCAATTTGAAAGACATAAACCAGACGAGGATGAGATTAGTTATATATGAGAGATTGATCAGTAAAAGAAGCCAGAGGCCATATACCCCGGGTTCGAAGCCGAACCTCGATATTTAAGGTTAGGCCTATCAACTAATGGAATGAATCCTTTCAGTAATATGAGAAGCCAACATATTTCTTGGCCTGTTATGCTAGTGATCTATAATTTACCTTCTTGGCTTATGATGAAACGTAAGTACGTGTTACAGTAGTTGATGATTTTTGGGCCGAAGCAAGCAGGTAGTGATATAGATGTTTACATTTCTCCTGTTCTTGATAATTTTATGGCTTTGTTCAAATATAATATCCCCACATACGATGGTAATGTTGGTGATACTTTTACATTGAAGGCATTATTGTTCTACAGAATAAATTATTTTTCTGCATATGGTAATCTGTCCGGATACTCGGTGAAGGGGCACTAAGCATGCCCTATTTGTGAGAAGGAAACATGTTTTACTCAATTGAAGCATGGATCTAAAACTGTTTATCAAGGGCATAGGCATTTTCTTATAGAGAGGCACCCATGCCGATCGTTGAGACAGTGGTTTAATAGAAATATGGAGGAAAAAGGATCCCCAATTCGATTATCTGGTGCCAAGATTTTTGAGAGGGTTAAGAACTTCCCTAATGATATTGGGAAGGGCAAGAGAAAAGCAGCTATTGAAGGAAGCAGGAAGAAATGTTCAATTTTTTAGATTGTATTATTGTAAAGATTTTGTGGTTAGACACTTCCTTGATATGATGGACATTGAGAAGAATAGTTGCCACTCTTTAGTGGGAAAATTTTGAATACCCCCGGTAAGACCAAAGAGCGTTTGCAGCCCCATCTTGATTTGGTCAAGATGGGTATTAGGAAGAGTTTGGGTCCTGTGATGGATGGTTATGATTGTTACCTCCCCACGCTTGTTATTCAATGTCAAATTAAGAGAAGAAAGCACACTGTGATACTTTGAGTAGGTTTAAGGTTTCCAATGCTTATTCGTCCAAAATTAGTTCTTCTACTTTTGTAAATGAGTTGAAGTTGGTCGGTATGAAATCCCATGACTACCACAACTTGACGCAAGAATTGAATAATATTGTCATTAGGTCGTCACTGCCCCCCACCCTCGCCATATAAGACCATGCATTGTAAATATTTGTTTGTTCTTTATGAGTATTTGTGCTAAAAGCATTAGTGTTTCCAAATTTGACCGTTTGCAAGCCATGATTGTGGAAGTTTTATCCCGTATAGAGATTTATTTTTCCCCCTCATTCTTTGAAATTATGGTCCATTTTATTGTTCATTTGGTGAGGGATATTAAGATATGTGGTCATGTATTCCTTAAATGGATGTACCCTTTTGAGCGGTATATTAAAATTTTAAAGTATTTTGTTAAGAACAGGTACAGGCCAGATTCTAGTATTGTGTAGTGCTATGTGGTGGAGGAGGTGATTGAGTTTTGTATTGATTATTTGAATAAGGTTTTAAAATGTTGTGCTTCATGATCATCCCGTCCCATCGGATAAAACGAGCCTCAATTATTTTCATCAATATGGGGGGGGAAATCTGGAGGAGGTGGAGGATACTCATCATGCAAGCATCATGCATCGGCTCTTCCCGTGGCTGTGGAAGAGAGGTTGTGCAGTATGCACATGCTCATCATGGGGTTGAGGTTGAGTGAAAGGAAAGGCGCCCTCCTTGGTCTGGACTGGTAACGGGGCCAGCCCACTAAGCTCTCGCTCAAAACTAACTCAACACGACTCATCCGGCTCTAAGGCTAAATATAGAAATGGCATATCAAGCTCTAGCATAGTCCATTGGGGATGAAAATGTCTCATGAAAGGGACTTCGTTCTTCCCGTACAACCAGTTGTACGCGTCTCGCATAGTTGTAGTCTGAACAAGGTGTTACTTCTTTATCCTGGGCAAAGTGATATTATATGAATCATTCCTACCCAAAAGCTAAAGTCTTGGAAAAGTTGTTATCTGCAAGTTCTCCGCTAGGAGGGTGATCATGGCTCTCTCATCATGATATCACCTCTTCTGGCCTTCCTCGCTTTGTTGACAACCCTCTAGACCCATAACTAAGTCCACTTCCCATAGCATATACCTTGCTAGTGAGATGCCATAGGTATCAGATATCATCATTTGGCACATTCATCGATCTACATGACAAAACAATCTACTAGCCAAGAAACGATGTAAAAATCGGAGAGCGTGGTAGATTATAATGTTGGTCTTGTCCGGCACATCCCGGACTCTCCGAGTGATAGTGTGCCCAAAAAGTACATCATCCTCAAAAGTGGGGGTTGGGGTCCTAGATTAAACTGCTCTCTGATGTTCGCAGTGTCCCAACTAAAGTTTGCCTCAATTTGCACAAAAGTCATCTCATTAAATGAATCGTTGAGATGGAATCTGATGAACTTCTGGCATGGATGTTATATCCCTTGATCATCTCACCTTATGGTACAAACCTTCACCAAACGGAGGAACTCAAGTGTGTACCTCTGGTATGTGGGCCCGCTCCTGCTCATGAAGGCCCTAAGGCTTTATTTGGTGAGAATACAACTAACATTCTCTCTTACTCTTGGGGTCTCCAATTCTCCCTCATCAACGAAGTTTGTTTATTAAATTTTTCTTTAGGGGATTAGTCAAACTGTCCCATCTCTCTGCATATTCTCCGGTGATATGGCTCAATCACATATATCGGTTTGGATTAGCTTCTGGAATGGGTTCCAGAACTGGAGGGGGAGGTCAAGGCGCCGCAGAAGAACTCGCTCCTCAAGCCGCACGCTGTCTCTTTGATACCATCGGATCTTGGACTAACATCACAGAGAACAATGTCAAACTCACAAGTACATAGGGATTCATAATACTAGGTTTATCATCTAAAGTTAATAAACCCTAATGTTGTCCAAGAGCATCACAATCAATCATGCAATCACAACTATGAAATAATCTCACTAAAGTATTCGAAATTTAGCAACAAAATATGCGAGCATCATTATAGAATATATCCATCACAGTCACAGTTATGTAGTCAACATAGTTAAATCAACAAAAGGCAACTATAATGATGCAAGAGTGCTCAAATATTACTACAAGTAAAAATATAATCATAGTGCCAATCAAGATAATTCCATCGATCACAATTTCCATTCCAACTATTCTTGGCCATATATCACAAATATTTTTTCCAAAATGAAACTGTATCATAGCTAAGAATGCTTATGCATATTAAAAAGAATAAGATTTTATCCATCAACATTGTATTTAGCATAACTATAAAATTGCAACACATATCATGTTCTTGGCAAAAACTAATTTATCATAAGCAATAGCACTCAAATATAAACCAATATCAACCACCATAACTATCCTAACAATCCAAGTCCACACAATGAATGTCAACATCTCACCCAATATTCCTAAATTCACAAATTCACAAAAATCATCAAATACACAAAAATCAAATATTCAAGGATATAGAAATGAAGAATCATACCAAATATAAGTGTAGTTTTTTTAAACTAGCAAGCCCACAAGCAATCCAAGCCTCAACAAGGAATTTCTGCAAAATCTCCGATTTCTAGGGTTTTGGATTTTTCTGATTGTTTGGGTGATTTGGGGGTGATTGTGATATGGAAACGAAATAGGGAGAGTAATGGAGGGATTCTGGTGCTAAGGTGCTTAATTTCAGGCAGATTAGTGGAGAAAATGGTGGAGAGATGTTTGTCTTAGGAGGAAAAAGGCAGGGGAGAGGAAATGATGAGGGAAGAACAGACGGTTCTGCCTGTTTATTTTTAATTTGGCATAATTTCACGACCCGCGACATATATGTTGCGACTCGCTAGTCGCAACGGCTAGGTGAAAGCATTTAAAAAGTCAGCCTTCAGACGTGACTCGCGACAGGATCATCGCAAATCACAATAGAATGGACCTGGGAGTTGGATTTTCTCAGAAAACTTCTGATTCTTGTCACGGTTGCGACATAAACTTTATGAATTGCGAGGATCTATCGCGATTTGTGGCGGCTTCATCGTGACCAGCAACAAAATGCAATTGGGAGTGCACATTTTGCCAAAAACTTCTGATTTTGCTCACGACTCGCGAAAAATTTTCATGACTCACGATAGAGAGTTACTGGGAGTTGCAAAATTCCCCTGTATGTCGTGATCCACAACATATCTATCGCGACCTGCTACTGAATTGACTTCCCAATACTTAGAAAAAAATTTGTTACCAACTTTCCAAGCTTTTCTTCCTTCTTCATAGCCTTCATTCTTTCATCTATCCAATGCAATGAACTTCCTTTTGATACAAAATCATGGAAAATAAAACTAGGAAAAGAACAAGACAAAATAACAAAAAAATGACAAAAAACAAATTGAAACAACATTTACGAAAGGTGACGAATGACGACCCGGATGATCAAAACCAAGTTTATTTAACACCGTCGGCATGAGTTACTCCCATAATTGGATTTATTCACAAAATGAACCGAGATAGGTCTCTTTTCCTCGATATGGGACAAATATTTCGGGATCCACATCATCCCCAACAAAACTTGGCGTACATAACATAGGGATTTTTCATGCTCCTTCAACATGCCCAACAATTCCCTTTTTTGCTCCATGGTAATTTTTATTGAATGAGCAATTGGGGTTTCTCTCCTTCTACAAGATATGAAAATTTAAGAACATTAGGTGGTGGTTTGCACTCTTCCACTGAATTCTTCAATGAGAAAGAGGGAAACCCACTTTTATTGGCTTTCCCATGGACACACGAAATGTGTCGGATGTTGCTTCCCCAAGAGAATATTCATCAATGCTGCTTTCGTTCATTTTAGTACTAACATTCACAATAGAAGCATCGTTTAAATCATCATCTAGGGAAACATTTAAGAAACTACCATTATTGGGTTTATACACATCTTGCTCTATGTTATTAACAACATCAATAGCTTAGCAAGAATGGTATATTCTAGGTTGATCAATAGAATTATCAGTGTCAAATTCTAATTTCCGCCTATTAAACTACATGGTTAGTGTTCCATTATGCACATCAATTATATATTGTCCTAATTTTTTTTAAATGGCTTGCCTTATAAAATAGGTGTGGCATAAGTATCACTTTCCATATCAAGGTTATAAAAATCGGCGGGGAATGTCAAAGCGTACATCTTCACCGACATATCTTTCACAATACCTTTTGGGTATATGCTAGAGTGATTGGTTAGTTGGATAACAACTCCAGTTTTGTGCAAAGTGCCTAGATTTAGACTCTCATATAAAAAAATATGGGATCACATTAATTGAAATACCTAAATCGAGTATGGCCTTTTAAAAAAAAATTCCTCCAATCACACAAGAGATTGTAAACATTATCGGATCATCACATTCAGGAGGCAACTCATCATTAAACATGGCAAAGACATGCTCACTCTTTCCACTATTATGCTTACTGTTCATTTTTTCTTTCCTATTGTCGGAACATAATTATGTAAGAAATTTAGTGTGCCTATAAATTTGATTTATAACATTTAGGAGTATAATGTTTACCTCGAATCTACGAAAGAATTCGTAGATGTTCTTGTTGTCTCCCTTCTTTCTCCTATCTTTCAAAGCTTAGCTTTCTTGTGATTCTGGGATAAGGTTTAGGGATTTGATCCCGATCTTGGATGTAGGTATCCTCTTCAAGCTCTTTGCCTTTGCTCAACTTCTCCTTGGCCAACTCCTCGGTCTCCTTAGCAAAATATTCCTCTTTCTCAAGTACTCGCTCAACAAAATCTTCTCCTTGGCATTTCATCACCTCCTTGACACTCCTTAATGACATGGCACTCATATTTTGTTAAGGGTTAAGTTCCAGTTGGGAAGGAAGTTTACCCGAATCTCTTGACTCCATCTGATTTAAGATTTTAGCCATTTGACTCACTTGAGTCTCCAAATTACTTATGCTCGACTTGTCCTTCTCTTGGAACTTCTTGGCCTTCTCCGTTTACAAACAAAATCTCTCAATAGCTTGCATCATTTCATCTTGTTTGACAAGCTCAAACTCTGTCCTTGATCAAAGGGACTGTCTTGGAATTTTGGGAAAATGTTTTGAGAAAGCTAGTATTGCTCTTGTGAAGGGCGGTATTGTTGTGCATTTTCCCCTCCTTGAATATTTCCATACCGGAGATTCGGGTGATCTTGACTACTTGCATTATAATGCCGATTTTGGTAGCCTTGACAGCCTTGTTAACATTGATACCCTTGATATCCTTGGTATCCCATGGCACTCACCTCCACGACATAATCATCTTGCAACCAAGAACAAGTGTCCATAGGATGTGACGATGAACAAATTTCACTTGACTTAAAATATGGCAATTTTTTAGACATAGTTATCAAAGACTTAACCATAGAAGTGAGGGCAAACATTTGATTCTCAAGCTTTCCACTGTTTGTGGTGGAACTTGTGTTGTTCGTGTTTTGCCTTCTCAAATTAAATCTTGGACTAAAATTCCTCGACTCCTCAGCCAACTCTTCATAGAGCTACATAGCCACTCATGAACTCTTTTTCCCAATAGAACCTCTACAAGCACCCGTCACTAGCTTTTGCTCCTCATCAAGACTTTATAAGTAATATACCAAATCTCCTTTCGAATAGCCAAGATATGGACAACTTGAAAAAAGCTTCTTGAACCTCTCCCAATAGTCATAGAATGACTCCTCATGCCATTTGAGGATGTTTTTAATTTGTTTATTCAAGGTGGCGGATGTTGATGCCGGGAAGTATTTGGCAAGAGACTTCCTCTTCAACTCAATCCAAGAGCTTATGCTCTTGGATGGAATGTAGTGGATCCAATCCCTTGCGGGAAGGCCTTCAACTTGTAAAGCTCTTCATCCATTCCTTTGGGAATCATAGCGCAACAAACCATATGAAATTCGGAGATATGTTTATTAGGTTCCTCCCCTTACCTATCAAGAAATGAAGGTAACAAGTATATCAACCCGGACTTTAGCTCCAAATGCCCATTCGGCCCAACCATATGATATGTGATGCACAAAGGTAGTTGCTCAAGGTTGGGATCCATAGGCTCCCTCAATGGAACTTGCCTCAATGGGACATTTCCTCCTTGAAGGTGAGGGTGTTGAGGTTCTCCTTCTGAATTCTCATCTTGATGCTCCATGGAAGTAGAAGATTCCTCAAAATGATCACTAGGAGGGGTGTTATTCACACTTTCTAAAGAAAACCTCCTAGCTCTTTTCAAGTTCAAAATTAACTCGGGGTCGTAGTGTAGGGGATCTTTTGAAGAGGATCATGTATGAACCATACAACAAGAACTCAACCAATAAGTCTCCAAGTCAACAAAATATTAACTAAAAACCAAAATAAAAATAAACTAGCTCATATGCCCACAACAAGCCATTATTCCAACATAATATGCCCAAACACTTAAATATAAACAACTCATCCCCGACACAAACACCAAAATTTAGGAGGTCATCAACTTACCCCTCCAACATATGATTCATAGTCCTAACGTACTTCTAAAATACAACTAAGTAGATAGTGAAAAATCAGGGTCTTCCACGAAGAAGAGAAATTTTCCTAAGGGTTATGCATATAAGGTGGATATAAGTATTGATGTAGATATCTATAGATATATAAAAGAAGGTAAAAGGGGGTGTGGATTTGGTTGGATTTTCCTAAGTTATGAAATCAAAAGGCAAAGATGCTATCATAAACAAGATATAAATCTAACCATACAACAAATTAAAAAGAGGGAATTAAACAAAAATTATGGGACCTTGGGATCAACTGATTTCCACTTCCGAGCCTCATATCTATCCTTGAATCCACAACCTATTTCCTACCTTGAGTACTTATTGTGAAGATAAACCTTCCATTCTTCTTTGCTAGTAGTTTACCAAAGTGAATTCAACATCTCTTGTAAATATCACTAATTAATGACCTCTTTAGTCGATAAATGCCTGAATATGTCCCATTAATGGCATTACGTATGAAGACTTAATAATCTTGATAACACTTATAAACATTAATCCTTATATCTAAGCATTGAACCGATTTATGCATTTACTAAGATTAGTCAAGAAACTTCAACATTAAATGACTTCTCCTATTTGCTACCTTAAAATAAGAATTCATCATCATCGTATTTAAATAGCAATTATAATACCATAAACCCATTTAGAAGCCCTTACTCATGCTCTTGGATTCCATGTCAAAAGAGGAGAAATTAGCTACTTTCACCCATTTCTAACAAGTTATCATGCAAACAATTCATATTATCAAACTTCCAATCACATTTATAATATTAACAACCAACGTCAAAGCTCCATAAATGCACAATAGACAAAGAATTAAATAGGTAGAAATTATTCCCAATACATGGGCAAGGAAACTACAAACAATTGTTCCCAAGACTAAAATTAGCTACTAGAGTTCATACTAATGTTAATAAGCAAATCCAACATAAAACAAGATGAAAATATATTAAAAATAAATTAAACTAGGATTTTCAAAGAGTGGAAATTTTGAATAAGAAGTTATAAGAGAGTGGGTAAGATTTGCTATTTATAGCACATGAAAAAGTAAAAAGTAAGTCAGGGTAACCTTCTTTCGTGACCCGCGATACCGGCGTCACGACTCGCTACAGATAACAATTGCAGCATCTTCATTTCTTCCTTGTTCTTGTCTTAGTCTTCACCATCTTCATTTCTTCCATATTTCTAACTCGTGTTGGAAAGTGCATTACCCGGTTGTGTCTTTTTTTCAAGTCAATTTGTTATAAAGAGATTAGCCGTTGAAAATTAGAACTACAGGAGGAAATACTTATCGTGTTGTGTGAGTTGGAGATGTATTTCCTCCTTTATTCTTTGACATAATGGTGCGCTTTTTGGTTCAAGTTGTATGAGAGATATTAATATGTTGTCTTGTTTATCTTAGATAGAAGTATCCCTTTGAGAAGTATATGAAGATATCAAGGGTTATTAAAAAAATAATATCACCCGGATGCTAGTATTGTGCCTAGGTATGTGACCGATGTGATCGTAGAATACTGCATGCAATTCTTGAAGAATTACGAGTTGATTGGTGTGCCAAAATCGTGGCATGTAGACAGAGTGGGTGGCAAAGATTTTTGAAAAGGAACAACTAGGGTATTAACCTCTGATGAGTTGATGAAATAATACTTATATGTTATATAAAATTCAAATGTGGTTTACCCGTTCGTGGATATGCATGTGGCTAATATCAAAGAGCGGCACCCCATTTGGTCGGAGAACCAAGTACTTGAAGATTATAATCACAATTTCATTTGTTATGCCAAACGGTAGTTGGAGATAGTCATAGTGAGACCTTGAATTGGTTAGCCTCCATGCATTCTACAATCGCAGTTTATTTTACGAGCTATGACATGAATGGTTTTACCTTCTCAAACCTTTATTGTGATACACACACTCACAAAATAGTGGTATTATCCTAGTTGCGGAAGCATTACATCTAAACTGTGCAAAGGTTAAAAACCCCATCTATGGGAACATGGTTTACTATGGCACAATTGAGGAAGTATGCGAACTCGTCTACACAAGTTTCAGCGTCCCACTTTTCAAATGAAAATGGGGTGATAACAGTACTGGTGTATCAATCGACAAGCTACATTTTGTAGTCATTGATTTGAGCAGGATACGTTCTACTGGCGATCCTTACATCCTTGTTTCACGTGTTATACAAGTGTTTTATTTTCTTGATCATTGTGATGCTAGGAAATCAGTGGTCATTAACAAGAAAATTCAATTTGTTGGAGAGTTTAGTCCATCTTAAATGCCCGAAATTATTCTTTGCACACTACCCAACACCAGTAATGTGGCCCAAGATGAGATATTTGGGGTGGAGCTAGCATTGAGGAGAGACCAAGAGGAAGGTGTGTGGATTGAGAGGTACTCCCAATAGAATAATTGGAAGAAGAAGACATAGATTAGATATGGACATATTTTTAACTTACTATATTGAATATTTATGTGTTGGTTCGTGGTTTATAGTAATTGGTAAATAAATTGTCTTTCCATTCTATCCAAAAAATAAGTAATGATTGTTATGGGAAACATAGAAACTGAAATTTCACACGGTGTCGGTAGCCTAAAAGGTAGGAATAATATCATGTGTGCAACATCGCACTTACCCCTCGCGGTTAAAAAATTAATGAAAGACATGTGAAAAAGATATACCGATGTTGCACAGTATATCGGCACATGAATGTGTAAGAGCGATTTCATTAGGCCTACATCACACCTAGCCCTCGTACCAAACCAGTTCCTAAATCCACTAAAATCATTTAAGTCATGTAATGCTGCATATTAGTCAATAAATCGATGTCCTAACCAAATTTTTACGTACGACTTAGGTGCGACGTCGCACAAAAAAACATACCTTCAAAATATTCACTGCTTAATCATTTAGGCAGAACTCGGAATGAACCAACTACAAGGTCTCATTCCGAGTTCACATCAGCCAAAAATAACTTACTAAAATCATATATAAAATACTATATTCAACCATTATCAACAAAAAACCAATTTATAGCGTACAGTTGTTTATATAACAATTTCTAGTAATAGCAATAAAAACAAATCTTTATGGGACAACATCCAAAACACTCATGAAAACATCCTAAGAAGTAATCAAAAGTACATAAAATGGAGATCGTGGTTGGGCCTCAGGTATCAGGGGTCCCTAATCATCCATCGAACTACTACAATAGTCCTCTATTTTCGATCCCTGGACTCATCGCTGGAAGACCCTGACTCGTCACCAGCCTGCGATCTATTTTCATCAGTGGCTAGTGCAACTTCGTCTTCCTCCTTCGACTACTCCTGGGTGACTTTTTTGGCTTAGGTGGAGGTCTAGTCATCTAGGGGATCCACACAAGGTTCTTTGAAAACACCGCCCAACATAGCTTCTAGCTCCGCCAACTCTTCCATAATCTAGTTGACATTGAAGTCGATAAGTTGCGCTAGGGCTTGAGTCTCAGCCACGTCCTTCAAGAGATGGCTCAATCATTAAGTTTCAGTCCTATGGGAAAATTGAGTTAAATTAATTATGAATTAAGAAATTATAATTAAAAATAAATAAAACCAAAATTCATAATAAATTTGATACCCGATCGCAAGATAAGAGTGGTGGGGGTAGGATTCCTAGCTATAGTGGTCGATGAAATAGCCTCGGGCCCAGGTGTGGCAGTCACAATAAGATTTCCCTTCAGAAAGTTACGATCAATCCATTTCCCCGCCTCCCAGTGCCACTGCTTTTGGATGAAGTAGTTCTCATCGTAGTACTTTGGCTGGATCTTCTCCTTAGATTGGATGGGAATGGACTGCTTCTAAAGAAGAGCAGTGATGATGTTTCCATAGGACAAGGTTCAACTTTTTGAGGCGAGGGCTACCGTGTACATTTCTTAGATGATGGTGTAATCGGGTTTAACTACCTTCTTCTCCGTAATGTGGCAGTGAAGAATGGCCCCATTTGTCGTGCACTCTTAATGATGGCTAGCTGAGGTTAGTATTTGAACAAAGATGTTGTACATCATCGTCTCCTTGAGGTCTAGGACATTAACCTTGATGACCTTCAGCTTGATGATGTCGATGCCCATTTCGATCTTGACCTACTTTTCCACCATGCGTAAGGGCCAAGTGACCCAGGCGAATCATCTTCGTCGGACCTATGAGACCGCGAGTCCCAGAAGTATAGACGAAGTGGCTTAACCACCTACTGATCATATTCACCAATTGTGCACCCAATGACCACATTGATCAAGGCACTCATCATAACCATGTTCACCCCATTCACTCTAGTTTTGTAGTTGTCGAAGCAGTGCCGAGTGAAATTGGAGTAGAACTATTTCACCTCCGTGTCATATTTGGGCTTGTGGAGGCAAATCAAACTTTGCATTCCCAAAGGTTTGAAAGGTATAATGAATACATAAAAGTGGATCCTCTCCACATCCTTTGCCTTTATTGTCCTCACCTTCTATATCTACCTTTTGTTGATCATTTAGAAACATTTATCATTCTCCTTGTCGAAGAAGCATTTTTTGTCTAATCTAGGTGATGAAGGGGCGTCTATGGTATTCTCCTTCTTTGTGCTAGAGAACCCCATTCCTCTGCTCTTGCTTCTGCCTTCTTTGCAGTCTACTTAACTTGAAATATCTGATGAACACGGAAATAGAGAATACTTAGTACATGAGTCAATAATTCGATGGAGGTTATATCTTTGATCGAATCTACATGCATGTCGTAGACATGTTGGCTAGACTTATATGCCCTGTGCAAAGTTACACATTCAATTAAAGAAAAATGTATAAATGTGAGACATCGCAATGCATATTGACATTGTCGACAGTGTGTGCAAAGCTTACACGACAGGTCAGAAAATACCATAAAATCAACCACATTTGCACAACAAATAGGCTATATCCTACAAAAATATGCAGAAGCGAATATGTTACACAACACACTACTATATTTACATCCTATCCCTAATAATCAAAGTGTAACCCTAAAAGAAATTACAGAGACCTAAAACCTAATCAAACAACTAAATCAAACACCACATTCATAGTCATTGAAATGAACACATTCCTATCAGCAAGAAAAGAAATAATATAAGCATTAAAACTAGTGGGAAAAGGGAATCAAAAGTGTTACCTTTTCAAGGGTTTTTTTTTGTCTGTCTGAATCCCAACTATGGAAAATGATGAGAAAAGATTCATCGATGGTTAAAGGGCTTTAATATGATGGCATTTATGAGGTCAGATTATACAGTTTTATGACCGTTGTTTTAGATGGGAGGCTTTAAGGTGCAACATTTTGGTTGGGAATGTGAGTGTATAGAGGGTGGAATGTTTACATAATCAGCAGGAAACAGTTTCATTTAAAACCCCCGTGTGATGTTGCTCGACGTGTCACACCTAACAACATAAAAAATAATGAACAACAACAATGTTGTTTATCTTTCCTGGGCCAGACGATTGAATTGGATCCAAAGAATGCTTTTGATTTGGACTTGGACCAGATTTACTTGAAACAAAAATGTCATATTGTTGACAAACAATCAACAAGGTAGAAGTAGACCGAAATAAAAGCGAGATCGCATGTGCGGGGATTAGGTCGAATTGTACAATAGGCCCAATCATCAAAACAATTTGATTTTTGCCCATACTGGGTGGAAACCATAGTTAGCAACATCGCAACTACATATCGACATTACTGAGAAGTGACAAGTGACAAGTGACAAGCGTACAATGGAGTGGTGATGTCACGTAACTACGTAAGGGCTGGTGAGCCTAATAATGTAATAAGCCTAAAATTAACATAAGCAAGCGCAAATACTAGTCTGAATTAGTTAATAAAGAAATAGTTCTTCATAGTACAATGAATAATAATGGAATTGGATTAACATTTTTTTATATGGCTATGTCTGGCCTTCAACAATCTTAACCATCAAAAGGGTAATGGTCATACACTAACTCGTGTAATAGCGTTGACTATTTGTGGTTAAAAACGCATACAATGTGTATTTGGTATTACTGATATCTTTTAGCCTCGAATGAGATCGGCTACGTCTATCTCTCAACAATCTTAACCTCCGAAAGGGTAATGGTCAAACATTTACTTGTTTAATATAGTTGACTATTCATAGGCTTAAAATAAAGAACCCGTGTCATTGCTAGAACTCATATCTTTTGGCCTCGAATGAGATCATCTACATCTGACTTTCAACAATCTTAATAGTGGAATGAGTAATGATCAAACACTTACTCATTTAATAGGTTTGACTATTCGTAGGCTTAAAATCAAGACCTCATGTTATTGGTAGAACTAATATATTTTGGCCCCTAACGAGATCGACTACGTCTGGCCTTTAATAATCTTAATCGTCAAACAGGTAATGGAACTTGTTTAATAGGGTTGAAAATTTGTGGGCTTAAAATGAAAACCTTGCGTTATTACTAGATCTGATATCTTTATGCCTCGAATGTGATCAGCTACATCTGGCCTTCAACAATCTTAGCCATCGAACGGGTAATGGTCAATCATTTACTCATGTAATAGGGTTGACTATTATTGGCTTAAAACCTTAACACTGTGTAATTGATATTACAAATATCTTTTGGCCTCGAATGAGATTAGCTATGTATGGCCTTCAACAATCTTAACTGTCGTACGGGTGAAAGTCAATCACTTACTCGTGTAATAGGATTAACTATTCATGGGCTTAAAATGAAAACCCTATGTAATTTATAGATTTTTTTCTTTTGGCCTTGAATGAGATCGGCTACATCTAGCCTTCAACATTCTTAACCATCGAACGGGTGTTGGTCTAACACTTACTCATGTAATATGGTTAACTATTCATGGGCTTAAAATGAAAACCCTATATAATTTATAGACTGGATATCTTTTGGCCTAAACTGAGATGGCCTACATCTGGTCTTGAACATTCTTCACCATCAAACGGGTCATGGTCAAACACTTACTCATGTAATAGGGTTAAATATTCGTGGATTAAAATGCAAACATTGTGTAATTGGTAGAATTGATATATTTTGTCCTCGATTTAGATCTGCTACGCCTTTCTTTCAATTATGGTAACCTTCAAATAGGTTATAGTCAAACACTTACTCATTGTGGACTTAAAATGAAAAACTATAGTCAAACACTTTCTAGAATTTGTATCTTTTGTCCTCGTTATAAACTATGCAAACCCTAGTTGCCAAGATCGTATGGGCCCTCTCGCATACTGACTATGGGATGAACTTTTGGTGACATCCTATATGAAAATGGAAAGGGACATTTGATCCATACACAAACCCATTATTTGCCATTGACTACTGAATTACCAATATCGTGTCAACATCGTGTCACCCGAGTTGTGATCGATTGACACTTCTGCAATGTCATACATTCAAATGAAATGGACCAATTTGGCCAATTTTTAACCTTGAAAAGACCTAAAATACTCACATCGACATGGGGCACGAACCTAGCAATGTTGCATCACTCGCGGGAGACTAACTTTATGCACCATACTGAGAGGAAAAACCCCAAAAAACTTTGAAAGGGAATTTATTTCCAAAAATTGTGCCCTCTCCCTTCAAAGACCAAAATTTACTCATCCTGTTTTATTTTTACTCCAAACAACTAAACGAAACACCACATTCATAGTCATTGAAATGAACACATTCCTATCAGCAAGAAAAGAAACAATAAAACCATTAAAACTTGTGGAAAAGAAAGAATCAAAAGTGTTACCTTTTCAAGGGTTTTTTTTGTGTGTTTGAAACCCGACTATGGAAAATTATGTGAAAAGATTTATCAACGGTTTAAGGGCTTTAATATGATGGCAGTTATGGGGTCAGATTGTACAGTTTTACGACCATTTTTTTTCTTCAGATGGGAGGTTTTAAAGTGCAACATTGTGGTTGGCAATCTGAGTGTGTAGAAGGTGGAATGTTTACATACTCAGTAGCAAACTGTGTCATTAAAAACCCCTGTGCGATGTTGCTCGACCTATCGCACCTAACGACATAAACAGATAATGAATAACAACAATGTTTTTCATCTATCCTTGGCCACACGATTGACTTGGATTAAAAAAATTCTTTTGAATTGGGCTTGGACTAGATTTACTTGAAACAACAATGTCAGATTGTGCAAAAAAATCAACAAGGCAGAAGTAGATCGAAATAAAATCGAGATCGCATGTGCGGGGACTGGGCCGAGTATTTCAATAGGCCCAATCATCAAAACAATTTGGGCTTTGCTCACCATAGTTACAGACATCACAACTACATATCGACATTACTGATAAGCGTACGATGGAGTGGTGATGTCGCATAAGGGATGATGAGCCTAATAATGTTATAAGCCCAAAATAAACATAAGCAAGCGCAAATATTGGTCCGAATTAATTAATAAAGAAATAGTTCTTCATAGCACAATAATATAATGGAATTGGATTAGCATTTGTTTTTAATATGGCTATGTCTGGCCTTCAACAATCTTAACCGTCAAAAGAGTAATGGTCTAACACTAACTCGTGTAATAGGCTTGACTATTTGTGGCTTAAAACGCATACAATGTGTAATTGGTATTATTGATATCTTTTGGCCTCAAATAAGATCGGTTACGTCTGTCTCTCAACAATCTTAACCTTCGAAAGAGTATTGGTCAAACACTTACTTTTTTAATATAGTTGACTATTCATGGGCTTAAAATGAAAAACTTATGACATTTCTAGAACTGATATCTTTTGGCCTCAAATGAGATCGTCTACATCTGGCCTTCAACAATCTTAATCATGGAATGGGTAATGGTCAAACACTTACTCATTTAATAGGTTTGACTATTTGTTGCCTTAAAATCAAAACCATGTGTTGTTGGTAGAACTGATGTATTTTGGCCACTAACGAGATCAAGTACGTATAGATTTCAGTAATATTAATCGTCAAAGAGGTAATGGTCAAACACTTATTTGTTTAATAGGGTTGACTATTTGTGGGCATGAAATGAAAACCCTGCGTTATTACTAGATTTGATATCTTTTTGCCTTGAATGAGATCAGCTACATATGGCCTTCAACGATCTTAACCATCCAACGGGTAATAGTAAAACACTTACTCATGTAATGGGGTTGACTGTTGTTTGCTTAAAACTTTAACACTGTGTAATTGGTATTACTAATATATTTTGGCCTCGAATGAGATCGGCTATGTCTGGCCTTCAACAATCTTAACTTTCGTACGGGTGATAGTCAAACACTTACTTGTGTAATGGGTTGACTATTCATGGGATTAAAATGAAAACCCTATGTAATTTATAGATTTTTTTTCTTTTGGCCTTTAATGAGATCAGATACATCTGGCCTTCAACATTCTTAACCATCGAACGGGTGATGGTCTAACACTTACTCATGTAATATGCTTAGCTATTTGTGGGCTTAAAGTTAAAACAGTATATAATTTCTAGAATGGATATCTTTTTGCCAAGATTGAGATGGCCTACGTATGGTCTTCAACATTCTTCACCATCAAACGGGTAATGGTTAAACACTTACTCGTGTAATAGGGTTAACTATTTGTGGCTTAAAATGCAAACATTGTGTAATTGGTAGCATTGATATATTTTGTCCTCGATTCAGATCTGCTACATCTGTCTCTCAATAATGGTAAACTTCAAACGGGTTATAGTCTAACACTTACTCATTTAATAGGGTTTACTATTTGTAGACTTAAAATAAAAAACTTGTATTATTTCTAGAATTTGTACGATTGGGGACTGTATAGTAGGGTTGTATGGTTACATTAAAAATGTAATTTTTTTCCAAGTGTATTGTGTGTACCCAATGTGAAAGCTTGCTAGTGGTAGTTATTTGATATGGAAATAACATAACATATTTTTTCATCAACTTTTTGATGTGAAGATCAACTTCAAAAGATATGTATTTTGTGTATCACCTAATGGAAGACATGTTTTTAGTGTTATGTTACCTAAATCATAGATTAGTTCCATATTGAATGTTACCTAAATCCTTACTGTGAATTAAATGTCCATAAAAAATGTTGACTTTATATTTTACATTATCTTCATCATTGAAGAGTGTTTTTAATTAACATTTTTGTAGGTATTGTTGTGGCGAACCCTAACAAGAGGAAATTTCCCAAAGTAGGGAGAGCTATTAATGGATCAAAAAGACACAGGCAAGGTTGGGGTTAGAAAATTTGCAAGAAATGGATCGACATGGTGGACTAAGGTATGAAATGTCCTATGAAATTTGATCACATTGGGAATGCAATAGGCGAGGATAGAAATTGGTGGTCAAGTTACCTAGGATTGAGCATGCAATAGGTGAGGATAGAAATTGGTGGTCAAGTTGACTAGGATTTATTGCTAGGACTAAGGTAGATATATTCATGTACGAGTCATGGCCTCGTGTTGATAATGGTTATAGGTAAAAGATATGAAAGGAAATTGAGTTTACCTTCGACATCGAGTGCAATGATATGGAAAAGTTGAAGAGGAAAAATATATGGCACTTTGGTGAAAGAGGGAGAGATTTTAAAGCAAAATTGGCTAGGGATTACGTGTTTGGGCCGAAAATTTGAACCAAAAATTATCCCCACGCTATTTCAAGTCAATAATGCTTAGCACTAACACTCATTAACCATCAATACCACAAATCCTTCAACCCAAGCTAACATACCATCCATTCCATTCACACCTTACAATAATTAAAGAGCTCAATAAAATTGCATCTCTCAAACATCAACAAGATCCAAGGATGGAGCATCTAAGGGTTCAAATTAATTGAGATAGTTTTCCATACATTCCATGTTCACTAAGAAATTTGGCGATAATCCTACTGCATGTTTTTTTCTTCATTGATCAAAGATTC
>JAULKM010100719.1:0-10405 GCA_032355605.1 Rubia tinctorum | reverse complement strand
TTGGATTATGTCAACTAAGAAGAATAAGTTTTACGGAATGTTCTTATTTAATTGACATGCATAACATTCAGATAAGTATTGGTTACATGGCATGAAAGCGGTGTAAAATTTTCAGTCGTTCTATCACATATTTTAGTTCATTGTGGAATATCATTGATATGCATACTCATATGTGGCTAATAGTATATGTCATTTAATTAGTGTTACTATATGATAGGTTCCAACAAATAAAGAGTGATAGAACCCATTCAATTGTATGCATGGGACATTATATTTATGACGATTAGTATTACAAAATTCACCAATTACACACGAACATCGCACAAGCACAAACTTTATTAATCTATTGACCCCTTTATATCATCACAAAGCAAAACTCTTTCGAAGTAGATTTAAAATCAGAGACAGTGTTCCGATCTGAAAAATAATTTTAAAATAAGAATTAGAGACATTGTTTCAGCAAAAAAAATATTTTAAAAATCAGACACATTGTTCATTATACGTGTGGCGTTCTATAATTAATAAATTGAATATGTTAAACCATTCATTGGTTTGCGTTCTGAGAAATTGACGTCGAGTCTGATATACAAAAAAATTAAGATAATATGAGAAGTGAATGGAAGGACACAAGCTGCACCATCCTATGTGATTGCTGGAATAATGGAATAAGCAGAACCCTTTTAGCCTTTTCTATTACATGTTCTAAAGGGGCCTTCTTCCTCAAGTCGACTCTTGTATCAGATCATGCAGAAGACCCTAATTATTTTTTCATGCTTATTCAACAAGTTGTTCTTGAAGTTGGTATCGAGATTATTGTTCAAGTTATAAAACACCATAAATTGTTTCTGATGAACAAGTATCCTTCATTCAGCTGGCCTCCGACTGTGTGCATCAACCAAATTCTGGTGGATTTTAGTCAGCACTGAGTCTCAGAAGAAAAAAAATACGATCACGGGATATATTTATAGTGATGATTGTGGTCTCAACATGATGAAATCAAAGTTTACAAGTGGAAGGAACTTAATCAGGTTGAAAAATCTCATATTTATTACAAAAATATCAAAAGTTATGTGCAAAACTAGATGGCACAAGTGTGGAAGCTCAACACTGTTTAAATTGAATTAAGATAAATTCCCCATTAAAAAATATTTGTAATTATGTAATTAGGTTAAAAAAATTTGGCAAGTGAATTTATGTTATTTATTATAGGTGACTGCACAAAAATGAAACAATTGTGACTATTACAGGCAGCAGGAAATATATTTTTTGGATGATCATAAACCTTATGACTTTGTAGCAACATTCGTTTTTCAAGCACCAAAAATATATATTCTATATATGGACAAAAACTAAATTATTTTCAATTTGAATGCTAATTTGAAGAGGGTTCAAATTAAAATAGAAGCTCGTCATTTTCTTCTGGTTTACCACAGAAATCCAAATCCATCTTTCAGGTAACTTTACATGTTAGATGCTTAATTATTTATTGTAATGATGTGCTATATATTGTGTTCATATTTTGTGAAATTATTATGATTTTATTTGAAATATAATTTTCCCTCTAGGAGTTTTTGGTGCAGGAATTCATGGATTGTGAAGAATTGAGAGTGAGCTATACATTGTATTCTTTTTCCCTTAATCAATGGGTTTTTTCCCACTAGATTTTCCTTGTTTTAAGATTTTTAATGAGCCAATGTGCTCCACTGGAAAATGTTCTTATTTTATAAGACATTATTCCAGGGATGAAGAAAGGGATGCAAAAGTAAAATTGCTGAAGTTATAGGTTGAAAAGTAATTTATTGAAGAGATGTGGATTTGAAGAAAATAAAGATATTCACTTTCCATATTGACAAGAATTGTATTATCTCTTTCCAATTGGAATTCCTTTATTTTAGGAATTAGTTAATTAGAGTTTGAATATATTTTGATTTATTTTTCTCAACGTAAGAAGAGTCTCAATTAGGTTGGGATTTGGTTCTGAGTAATTCGGCAGCCGCACGGTTTGTGTATACATATATCGGATGTATTGCGAGAGCAGACATTAGAGTTACGCAGCAGAGGTTTAGTTCGTTTTAGTTTTGCTTACATAATACTTAGTTTTTGGATTGCGCGGCTGTACTGGGAATTGATTGTTTCATTGAAGATTCCTTCGATTCATTTGTGCGCAGACTTAATACGGAGCCACGGTTTGCTGATTTGCTTTTATTTAAATATTTAGTTAGTATAATTATGTTCATGTATTATATTATTTATTTTAATTATTTAGTTAGTATAATTATGTTCATGTATTATATTATTTATTAGTTTAGTTTAATCATTATGGTAGCTAATTTTTTTATCGGCATGAAATAACTATCAGTAGTTTATGAATCGTGAGAGCTAATTGTTTTATAATTGATTCTTATGTGTTCTTAATTGTTTTTGGCTTAATTTATTCTTGATATGTTTCAGCCTGGTCAACTTAATTATTATTAAAATATTGCAATCTAATTCCACCAATAAGTAATCGTTGGAAAGGGTTAATAAGTAGCAAGTTCTTGTAAAAAACAGCTAACTAGATATAACTGTAATAGCAAGATGGGGAACAATTAAGTGTGAATTTCTATTTGCTTTTACTTTGATAATTTATGTACTCGATTCTTTTGATTCTTAATCCTATCGAGGTGTGTATTTGGTTTAGCGAATACTTTCCGGGGTCATCTTGGTAAAAGAAACAATTGGTTAATTATAATTGGTCAATTGTGGACAAAGTAAGAAAGAATTGGGAGGGTTAAGCGTACATACTTTCCTATAACTGATAGATGCATTTGAATTGATTTGTCTTTGCACTTATAATCGATGTTTAACTAATACAAGTTATTCCTTGCTAATTATCTTCTTCATATATTTTCTAGATATATATATATATATATATATATATATTTGTTAAATTTGCATTATTAATTTGTATTTTATAATAGTTAGTTTGCATCAGTAGTTGTTAGAAAATCCGTGAAAATTAAGGCGTGGTGGCTACGCCGAAATTTTCTATATTAGTTGGTATTTTTTTATAGTTCTTGCTTTGTTCCTCTTTGGATCGACTCTGCTTGCTAATGTATTAATCTCATCTATAGAATTTGCAGATTATTTTTTGCAGATTATTTTGATGGGTGAAATGACGTTCACCATGTAATATTTTCCGTTTTTATCTCATTTACTTCCTTTTTCCAACAAAATCCTCGTATCCTATCCGACGATCAGTTTGGAGACATCTCTTCCGGCAACTTTAAACAACATAAGCCTATTTTATTGTCATCGGCCTCAGCGATGACCGAACCAAGATTTTTCTTGATATCCTTGGTGGAAGGAGAGTTGTTCCCGCCCATAACGGCAAACAAATAAGCGGCGATGACCTTCATCTTCACAGAAAAACAATGGATTACGGAATTGATTGTAGTTTTAACAGAGAGTTTTCATACTCTTAAGTGCAAAAGTAAAGTAAAACTCAGACTGCAGAAATGAAAGGAGTTTGCTGGGAAATTTAGTACTGAGATTTTGGTGCAGAAAGATCTGGTTTTTCTCATGCTCTTCCTATTCTATAAATAGGAAAAATGAAAACAACAAAGCTGGAAAACATGGTAAACGTACACTACGTGAGTCCTATTCTCATGCACATGTCTAAACTGCCATGCACCTAAAGTATAGGAACCCTTTATTTGATGCACTACTTACATGCTAAAAATAGATTAAAGTGAATAAGGAGATTATCCAACACTGATGAGATCCTAATAATGATTAACTGAATGATTTTATATACCTGAGTACTAGAATTATTGTTTAAAAAATAGATAGGTTGGAGATAGTCGCCGTTCCTCTAAAAAATACAATTTATAAGCCCTGACTGCTTACTTAATACAGTTAATTAGATAGTGGCAAGTCGGGGTCGTCCAAAAAGAAAAGGGATTTTCCTAAGGGTTCATGCATGTAGGGGTGAATATAAGACTAAATAAAGATAAATACATATATATAAGCATGTAAAGATGGGGGGGGTTGATTGGATTTCTAAGTTATAAATGGAAAGACAACACAACTATCAAAGTAAACTATTAAAAACATAGAAAAATCACAATTAAAAAAGCTTTGGGGGCAATTGATTTCCACTTCTAAACCACTTATAGATCCTAGACTCATTCACTCATTCACTCGCATTAATTGCATATGGGTAATGTTATCACTTCTATTCGAATATCAACATTCATTTCTTCTTAGTTAGTAATTTGCAAAGACGTTCAACGACCAATTACAAACCTCATTGATAAGAACTTCAGACAAATAACGCCTAAAGGTATTTCATCAATGACATTATATACTAAGAACCATAAATTTGATAAGAACTACAAGCATTAAACCAAATGTCTAGCCATTCAACCAAACAATGAATTTATTTAAGTAAACCTAGAAAAAACAACATTAAAGTTTCAATCTTTCATTGCTACCTTAGGATAAATATGATAACAAACAACATTAACATACTCCTCTAGCAAGATTAAAATCATTTAACCACAAGAAGTTCTAATTCCATGTTCTTGAATTTTCATGTCAAAGATCTAAGAAATTGTGCACATCTCTAACCTCCTAACACTTAATCATACAAACATTTCATATTTTCAAACAACCCATAACATAAATGAAGTAAACAACAACATTAATAGCACAATAAATACTTCACAACAAATGTTCATGAAAGAGTAAAAATAGAGTCTTACTACATGGGTTTGGAAGCTTCAAACAATTGCTCTCAAGTGATAAGTTTAGCTAACACAAATTATACTAACATTCATGGACAAATTCATACATAAATAAAGAGAGAAAATATGATGGGAAATGAAAAACTAGGGTTTTTGGAGGATGATTTTTGGCCAAGAGAAAGGTTATAATGAAGATAAGATACGGGGTATTTATAGTCCAAGTTGTGGTGAGAAGACTAGTCAAAAAGGAAGTCGGGCGCACACGAGCTACCGTGCATTCCTTGTTTCAAGGCTAGCTTTCTTCATCACTTTGAGGAGCGCAGGCATGCGGTTGAGCTTCTGGGCCGCACGCCTGGTCTTTTGGTCAGCTGGCCGGTCATCCTTCTTCAAATTCCATCGGTACTGGTGAACTGTTGATCGGTTTTGAGAGTTCTTGTAGTCAATTTTATAGTGCTCATGAAGATAAATCCAATGGCACCACCCTCAAAGGTTGGTTTTTCTTGGAATGTTCCCAGAACTACCTTAAAACTTCCAAATCACAATTCATCCGTTTCTTTGTCTTCCTTCTCCGACCTTTTTATCTTCTACCATGTTTTGACTCATGGATTTAAATCTTCCACCATCCTTGTGAATGGCCTTCAATAAAATGCTCCAAAGTTCTTACGATCAATCAACAAATTAAGCTCACAAAAAGGAATCTAGATGCTCGTAAGGACAAAAAATTCATTAGACTCAACCTAGGTTACAAAATGAAGTATTCAGATACGAAAACCGAAAACGGTTATCTAAACCCCTTATGATGTAAACCTACCTAAATCTAGAAATCTTCCAAAAAGAATATAACAAAAGAGATGTTAAATACTTCAGAAAATATATGCATTTGACATTACATCATAAAGCTCCATAGCTTCCCTAGAGGGGTTGCTCCTAAGAGAACCATTACAAGCTCCCCTCACTAGCCTTCCATCTTGATCAAGAAGACCATTATAGAAATAGTAGACCACATCCCCATCTGAATAGCCATGATACAGAAAACTAGAAAGAAGCTTTTTGAACCTCTCCAAAAGTCATAAAAGGACTCCTCGTGCTATTAGATGATGTTGCTTATATCCTTCTTCAAGCTTGCAGATTTTGAAGCCGAGAAGTATTTTGAGAGAAACTCCCACTTCAACTCAATCAATGAGGTAATGCTCCCGGGTTGAACATAATAGAGTTAATCTCTTGCGGCATCTCATAATGACAACGGGAAAGCTTTCAACAAGTATAGCTCCTTATTCACTCCTTTGGGAAGCATCCCATTCCAAAACATATAAAAATCAAGGAGGTTTTTCTTGGGATCTTCCCCTTACCTACCAAGAAAGGACGGTAGCAAGTCTATCAATCCGGACTTCAACTTGAAATGTCCATTTGCTCTAACCGACGGATATTTAATGCACGTTGGTTGGTGCTCTAGATTGGGATCCATAACCTCCCGCAATGGAATTTTCCTAAACGGGATGTCCTCCCTTGAATGGGAGGATGTTGATGTACTCCTCCCGGAATTCCCTTCTCCTGCTCCTCGCGATGATCCACTGAGGTAGAAGATTCCGCAAAATGGCACTTAGAGGGTTGTTATTCACACTTTCTAAAGAAAGCCTCCTAGCCCTTCTAAAATTCAATTCTAACTCGGGGTCATAGTGTAGGGGTTCTTGTGAAGAGTATCGAGTACGAACCATACACCAAGAACTTGAACAATACGTCTCCAAACCAAACAAAGATAAAATAGAAACCAAATAAAAGTAAACTGATGAGATGCCAAAATGCATTTTCATAAGCCTTTAGCATCCCTTTTGTTATCATTTTGTTGGAAGATTGATAGATTTGAGGTAGATTTGAGGTTGGATGACCTAGTTTGGTTTTTCATATCTAAATCCTTATTTTCTTAAACTACTTTGAATCTAATGGAATTGTATCCTTATGGGCATGTGCTCATATCTTTTTAGCACATTTAAAACTCATATTTGTAATAGACTAAGATTTTTTTCAGAATAATGGATACTTGGTTGGTAAAATATTTAGGATGATGATTTAGGAGTTATATCCTAAGTCTCTAGTTTAAGGTGTTTACGGAAGTTCTTTTATGATCATATTCATGATGAATATTCAAGAATGAATATTGACAAGGAAATAAGGGTTTAGAAGTAAATGCCAATACAATTTTCTAGAAGAAATGTCCGGATTTCAAGATGGAAGGCCGGCCGATCGACCCGAAGACCGGCCGGCCGACCGTCTGGGTAAAGAAGACCGGGCACGCGGCCGTTAGGGAAAACCAGCCCCATAATGGAAACAACGCGCTCATCTCCTGCTTCCACACACCAGCGTGCTGCATCTCGCGCACGTCCCCGTCTGGGCGCTGCAGCTCGCGCGCACCCTAGCATCCTGCGTGCCCACCCGCATGCGTTCAGCTTGTGCACGCCCACCCTGTTGCTACAGCCTGCACACGCCCCACGCGCTTGACTCCCTTTTTGACTCGGCTTATCCCCACAATTTGTATTATAAATACCCCTTATCTTATCTTCATTCAAAACCATTCTCTTGGCCGAAAATCATCCTCCAAAAATACTAGTTCTTAATTTATCTTCATATTTGTTTTCTCTTTTTTATGTATGAATTTGTCTATTAATGTTATTATGATTTGTGTTAGCTAAACTTGTCACTTGGGAGCAATTGTTTGAAGCTTCCAAACCCATGTAGTAAGACTCTATTTTTACTCTTTCATGAGCATTGGTTTTGAAGTATTTATTGTGCCATTAATGTTGTTGCGTACTTCATTTATGTTATGGGTTGTTTGAGAATATGAAATGTTTGTATGATTAAGTGCTAGAAGTGCTAGGAAATTGGTGATTGTTGCTTCTGCCATCTCTGCTATTTTAGTCACAAAATATAGTTTCAACTTCATAACCTTGATTTCATTTTTAAGCTTTTCAACCAATACTACCAGTTCCTTCTTCATCTCGGCCAATTTATTTTTCTCCAACGTCAGGGATTTGTTTACATCAACAACCTTCAACCACATGTCATACATTTTTTCATATGCAGTGTAGATCTCTTCATCACTCACGAGTTGTTCTTTATCATCGCTGGAAGTATCGTCAAAACTTATGTTGGAACATACATACTTATCTGTGTTGGAACATGCATCCATGCCCTCCGTATCATTGTGAATTTTTCCTACAAATGCCACATAATTGTTGGTAAGTTCCTCTTCATCTTTTTCATCTTCTTCATCTTCACTCCACGAGGTTACGCACGACCTTCTTTGATTCTTCCGGGTATTAGCACATTCAGCCTGGATATGCCCAAAACCTTCACATTCTCTACATTGAATCTTCCCTGGCTGTTTTTCTTCACCACTTTGATTTCTAGAGAACTGTTGATTTCCTTGCTCCATGCGTATTCCACGATTAGTTCCAAAGTTTTGTCCATGATGCCTATTTCCACCGGTCCTTTCTTATGATTTCTTGTTCACCACCTTCTTCAGTATCCTTGAGAAATTCTTAATGATGAGAGCAATTTCTTCAATACCATCCTCACTATCAGATTCCTGGTTATCCCTTGATAAAGATACTTTAAAGGCCAACTCCTTCTGAGTTTTATTTGCAGATTGTTCCATAGTCATCTCATATGTCTGTAGTGGATACATCTCTAGGAAATTGTGGATACATCTCTAGCTTCTTCTAGTGATCTCAGGGTCTTCTTCACCAACTTAGATTCCTTGTAGACTTTTCCCAGTTGATAAGCCATATTAGAGATGTCTCGAAGTTTTCCATTGAATGTTGCAACCGTATCATCCTCCTCCATTTTCAATTATTTGAACTTTGTAGCCAACATCTATGGTTTGAATTCACGTGCTCGGGTGGTTCCTTCATGTACAGTATGCAAAATATCTCATGTTTTCTTAGCCTGATGACATGTAGAGATGAGTCTAAACTGATTTTCATCCATTGCTGTAAAGATGACATTTAGTGCTTTGGAATTAGCCAGTGAAGCCTTTAATTTATCTGGAGACCAACATGATTCATATTTGAGCTTTAGTTTCCTTGAACTTAACTCACCCTCTATCTCCTTAGAGCTGGATTCTTCATCTTTGTTTGGATGATTCCACTCGGTTTCAACAATGTTTCATGCAAGTTCATCTAGAGAATTTATAAAGACGTGTCTTATAGTAATTGTAGTTTGTTCCTTCCAGAAGAGGTGGCCGAGACAGAGAAGCTCATTCCTTTGTCGCCATGGTAAAACCAGATCTCACTTTCCTTGACACAACCAAGGTAAAATAATAAGTGACCAAGCTCTGATACCAATTCAAATTTGGGTTTTACCGTTTTAGCTTAATTATTAGACATGTGTTCCAACATATCCTATCTAACCAAGCATGTAAAAATAACACAAGAACACACAAGACTTGGTTACGCGGTTTGGTGAAATCCACCTACATCTGCGGAGTCTGGCCCAGTTCAGCATAAATCCACTAATCAGAAAGATTCAGTACAAAGTACACCATACAACTATACTTATCTTTTCTAATTACAACGTGTGGATTTTGCAAACTCCACTTACTACCGATCCGCCTTGATCAGACTCCCTCTGACCTCGAAACTCATCGACGCTGGATCTCCTCCTCCCGTGGAATTAAGGTATACGACTATGAACTTGATCAACAAGTCACATGTGTTGGAATATATGAAAACTGGCTCTTGCAAAGCTCCCGGAAGATAGAAATCTGATGTGCAGATTTTCTCAATGAAATTCGTTAGTATTGCAGTCGTGATGTCCAGTATATATAATTCCAAGAGCAGATCGGAACACTCCATAATTATCTCTATAATATTCCTATTCCTTATCTGCTTCTTAAACATATCCAAATATCTAAAATAAATTAATTTTTCTTATCTCATATATCACATAATATTCCACAAATCCAATTCCACAATTATATAAATTTTCCATAAATCCATTATGCTTCATACACGTCTGATTCAAATATTGCATAATCTCCATAATACCATAAATCAATATCACACAATATTCCAATGCTCAAATCCTGATTCTTTCCGTATCTCCCAACATTAAACGTTTTTCTTTTTCAACGTTAGTTCACAAATGTCAACTCAATAATCAATGAAGTCGACGTGACTTTACAATCGGTATTTGTTGCTTTCATCCTTATCGGATTTTAACGTGAGATGGATATCATCAACGTGTTGCCTCCTTTTAATCCTCGCCGGATTTCGTCTGATTTAGGTGGTTTAGTACTCAACGCCGGAATTCATCTTTTTCTGTGGTACAAGGCACTCGAGTATACTGTTTTTAGTGTTTGGTTCGTAAGGAAGAAGATGACATAATTTGGTCTTTCATTTGGCCCAATCTATCATTTGACCCATTTTCAACCTTTCAATATTAGGTTAAATTGAATAATAATAAATCAAATTAAAATTAAAAAATAAATTAAATATGAAAATATCAAATTAAAATATTAAAACATCAAGCTAAAATAATTAAACATCAAATAAAAGAGTCCGTCTTTTGAAAGACGGTATTTCCATAAGTCACGGAAAGACCAAAGTTTAAAGTGTAAATTAGAAGAAATTAAGATAAAATTTTCGGGTTGTATGAATCGGGTTATAAAATTTATAACTACT
>JAULKM010100718.1:0-10406 GCA_032355605.1 Rubia tinctorum | reverse complement strand
GTGTCAAAAGGTTATATCGGCACATCTGATGCAAAACATAGGGTTATAATAGCACTTTCAGATTTTACAGGGTTGTACTGACACTTTAATGAAATAATAGGGTCATTTGAGTATTTTGCCCAAACATTTAATACAACATCGGAAAACAGAGTTGCTTGCAACTAACTGACATAATTGCAGTTCAATTTGTTAATGGAAATAAATAGTACAGTGTTCAGGCTGTAGTGACTTACACTCTGGCTAAAAGACGGGGCAGCGTAGCTTTGATTGTAGGAATTGATATTTGGTTTGGAGAAGTCGATTTCGAAGCGGTTTTCCGACGAGAGAAACTGCGTCTGCATTGCTGCCTGAACCGGGACGACCCCGTCGTTGCCGGAGGTGTAATGATGCTGAACCGGGCAATCGATTTCCAGGAAGGAGTCGGGTTCGGAGAAGATCAACTCTATGGACTTGATATCCGAAGCATCAGCCTGCGCTTTGTGGTCGGAAGAAATCCACGCCACCGACACGTCGGAGATGAAGTGCTCGGCGTTGACCACGGCGCCTGCGTTATGTAAGAAAGAAATAGGAAATAGAAAAAAAGGGAAATGACTATTTTACCCATCAAAACTGATGCTTTGACCAAACTTAACTGTCTAATCTAGCGGAATGACCACAATTCAGCTGTTTTGTAAGTTGAGAGGTCAAAAGTGTTTAAAAAATGAAGGGTCAAAGGTGGACGACGGTAATAGTTAAGGGGCCACCAAAGTCATTTTTTATGTATGATATTATCTCGTGTTTCAATCTTTAGAGAGTCTCAGGAAATGCGGTCTTTCCTTAAACTTATGGATAGTTCACTATACTTTTTACCTTAAATATTGTAATTTTTTTATAAAATTTAAATATTGTATTTTAAAAGTTAAAACAAGTAATCATGTGTATTCGAGTGTGAAAATATTAAAATATATAATGTAAAAACTTTATTTTTAAAATTTAGTATGTAATTTAACAAATGCAGTGTATAACATAAAAAATATGTGGCATGTCCATAAACTTATGGACAAGCCGGCTGTTAGAATACCCACTCCAACCTTTAAATATAGTTTTTCATGTGTTTAGATTAAGTTGTACTATATTTAAAATATAAAAAGTAAAATGTCTATGAAGAAATATAAATGACTTTATTAATGGTGCATTGATATCACATCAATGACACATCTCATCAATGATGAGGGTTACAGTCTATAGGGTTACGAAGACCAAAATCTAACGGAAATAGGATTCTAAATATATAAGGAAATTACCATCTATAACTAATTTTATAAGGAAACTAATTTTATAAGGTAACTACCATCTATAACATTTCCCTACAAGGGAAAGGATTTCTTATTTCCTTATCACCCTCTCTCAAGTTGGAGCATGATGATCAAGAATGCCCAACTTGCGAATAAGATTATGAAATTGTTAATCATTAAAAAAAATTTAAAAAATCTTTCAGTAGCGATGCGAGCTTGCTCAGCAACATCAGAACTAGAACCAGGAGTAGTCATTGGTGCATACCAGTGACACACACGATCGGCGGTATGATAGGTCGGACGCGACGACGCGTGGGTACGAGCGGCGCATGAAAAACACGCATGGCGAATCCGAGTAGGCACGGACAGCAAACGTTCACGGCAGCTGGAGAAGAAGCTGCGGCGACCATCAGCTGCGAAATCGGAAAAACAGGTAGGTAGAGGCACAGTGGCACGTAAAGTCGGGCGGTGGCGCATAAACATCAATCCCTGGTAGACCGAAGTAGTACAGATCACGGCAACCGTTGAGGTGGCAGTGGAGATCGGGAAAATAGCAACCGGCAGGGCAGTCGACGATGGTGGCGGTGCGTGTAGTGTAACGCGCGGCTTGACGGCAGCGACTCAGGCTGAAGACGACACCGGAATTTATTTAGGGTTTAGGTCTCATAATTTTTAAGCACTGATACCATGAAGAAATATAAATGACTTTATTAATGGTGCATTGATATCACATCAATGACAAATCTCATCAATGATGAAGGTTACAATATATAGGGTTACAAAGACCAAAATCTAACGGAAATATGATTCTAAGTCAATAAGGAAATTATCATCTATAACTAATTCTATAAGGAAACTAATTCTATAAGGTAACTACCATCTATAACCTTTCCTTACAAGGGAAAAAATTTCTTATTTCCTTATCAATCTAAATAAAAAATATCTATAAACGTTTAGAAAGATATACCATAAATCAGCCTGTGCAGAGGCCCTTGCACATGAAGAAGCATTATGTCTTGTCGAACAATGCAACTTGCCAAATGTTAAAATTGCGGGGGATGCTCTTGGCGTAATTCATGTTCACGATGAAAAAAAAGTGTCATATGTTACTCCCCTCCACCGTGGAATCTCTTCGTCGTAGAGTTACAAATCCTTGAACACAAGGTCCTTCATGGATTCCAAGACATATCAACTATGTAGCTCATTTCATTGCTAGCTATGCTAAACTTTGTAATCCCGAGATTGTGGTTGACACTATTAGAAAATAGGTACATAGACAACAGTATCTTAGCAATACCAGTGCTAGAATTTCATATGCACCGGTAATCTGACAAATGAACCAAAATACACGTGCCTATGAGTAAATCCAGCACCGATTGACTGAATACCGGTGCTTATGAATAAATCCAGCTCCGGTTCACTGATTACCAGTGCCTTAGGAGAAAAAAAGTCCGGATTTGATATTTTTCAGCATCGGTTTTGGCTGAATGACATATACCGATGCTAATACTAGTGTCTATGACAAGAATAGTAATTTTGGCAGGTAAAATTGTGTTGGGAAAATAGCTAGCACCAGTATAGATTATAATATACCGGTGCTAGGAGTGCATTTAATGCTCACCTACCTTTTTTTGTAGATAAAAAGTAGATTTTTGGGAGAGATGATTAATTATTTAATGTGTAGAAGGGTGTATTTGTAATATTTGGGGACTACAGTGTAATTTAAAAAATGTGTAGAAGTAATCATTTTTTTGATTTGAGGCCCCTCCGTTTCCCTGTTTAGGCCCAAATCGGCAAGTCGTAATCGTTTATAGGTGAATTGCACTTTGCTATTGGAAATTTTGTGATTCAACGCCTCCAACTTACTTGGAGGGACTTATGCAAAAATTAAAACTTTACTCGTAACTCCAAAGTAAAATCCGCTCGAACGTGATCCTACCATATACACCCTCAATATATTTTCCATGTCTAAAAGAGAATATTTATAAAAAATCGAGCACAAGAACATATACACAATACTTTCCGATTTCAAACTGTAACTTCCAAGTAATCAACCATAAGTTATGCTTGAACATGTACTAGCGCTTTTCAATATTTCACCAAAAAATATTTTATTTTATATTTCTATATTAAGGCAGGAATAACAAAAATCATGTATTTTGGAGCAATGGGTAATGGAGTAACACAATTTTGGGTCACAGTGTAATTTTCCAAGAATTTATAAATGCAATCAATGTTGACTTTTGAAACCATTTGGTTCACCCAAACATGCCCGAATTGCAGAGTTGCGATTGTATATTATTGAATTGCATTTTTGTTCTACAAATTTAGTAATTCGATGACTTCAACTTTCTTGGAGGGAGCTAAGTGCAAAACGAAAAAACTTTACTCGTAACTCCAAATTAAAATTTGCTCGAACGTGATCCTAACATATACACCTCAATGCATTTTCCATGTCTGTAAGGGAATATTTACCAAAATCCGAGCATACGAACATATCCATAATCCTTTTTGATTTCACTTTGTAACTTCCAAGTAATCAACCATAAGTTACTTTAGAACATGTACTAGCACTTTTCAATACTTAACCAAAAAACCCATTTATTTTACATTTCCATAGTTAGGAAAGAATAACAAAATCGTGTATTTTGGAGCAATGAGTAATTGGGTTACACAATTTTGAGTTACAGTATAATTTTTAAAGAATTATGTTACAAGTCTTCCGTTCACCTATTGTAGTTCAATTATCAATATCATAATTGTCTCTAATTTAATTGCTTTTTGGTTTCTCCAATTTTGTGATTCGCCTCCTCCAAATTTCTTCTCATGGACATAATTGTAAAAATGAAAAGGTTAACTTAGAGGGCAAAATATACTACCATCGACATTATTTTCCAGTCATACCAGTGCTACTATCTAGTGGGAAAATGATTTTTTTTGAATTTTCGTCATGAGCACCGGTAGCACCATCATAGGAATCGGTGCTTGGTACTTCGAATATTTTTCTTCTCTTTGCCTCCGGGAAGAAAAAATAATTAAAATACCCATTTAAAGCAGCGTCATGCAGCTGATTTTGAAATACATAGGCATCAGTATGATAACCATATGCATGGGTTTTCATACCGGTGCTAGGTATTTGGAAAATTTTTCTTCTCTTTGTTCTCGGGTGAAATTGGGTTACGCATTCGTGTATTTTTCTTCACTTTGGGTTGCACAACCATGTACTCTAAAGTAGCGTCACACAGCTCCATTTGAAGTATCAAGCACCGATATGATCACCACATGAACTGGTTTCCATACTGGTGCTAGGTACTTTTTAAAAAAAGAGCCCAACTTAGCCCAAGTTAGAGCACTCAAACCCTAATCATATAAAACCCTCATCTCCTAATAACCCTCACTTCCTCCTCTGTGATAATCCACGACAACTCCTCCAGATCTGCCACCGTTGTGGACGACGATTCTCCATCACCGCTGCGCTCCAATTGCACACATTTGAGTGCGCTATCTCCACCGCTTCACCTTCGAGCCCTTCTTCTTTTTCTATGCGTCGTGCCTGGTTGCTGTCTCCGTTTCCGTGGCGCACCAGGCCTGATGCTTTCTCCAAGACCAGCCCCGACGCCATCTCCCCACACTCCGGTTGCTGGGGGGAGTTGCGAGATCCACCAAAAATGATGGGTTTAGCTCATATCCGCCACACCTCAGCTCTCAGCGCCACCACTGTGTTCATTCGCACCTCAGCCCTTGCATCCAACCTCACATTCACGGTTATGGTTCGTTGGTGTTATCTAGGGTTTATAGAGATTAGGTTATAGTTTTTATGATAATTTATGTCGTTAGTCTATGTTTTGGTCTAGTTTATTTCATGAATTGTACGTTGTTATGTTTTTTAGATATATGTAATGTATTTCTGAGTTGTGGTTATGAATTTTCTAGTATTTTACATGAACTTCTATTTTTTGTGTTTTTTTCGTCCTATTGTTTTTAATGAATTTTTGGATATTCCAGCCGGTGAGTTTATTGTCATTGGCCGGATTTTTTTATTGATCACCTATTTACTAGCACTGGTTCAAACGAGCAGAAGCACCGATATTTTGACCCCTTGAAATACTGATGCCTAAGTAGGACGGTGTTGGAATGTAAATTTGTAGTACTAGTAGTGCATACCGGTGTTGGAATATAGATTCCAGCACCTGTACTACTTACCGGTGCCTATGTAACTACGCATTAACACCGGGTCACTTAGGCATCTGTATTTCGAGGGATCGAAATACCAGTGCCTATGAGGCGATATATCTGTGCCTATGAAGGTATTTTCCAGTAGTGTTGGGACACTGCGCATGAGTTTCTTATGTCAAACGTTATCAGACGTATTCCAATATCTTGAAATGAAATCTAAAAAAAAGAAAAAGAAAAGAAAGATTTGCCAAAAATACTCAATAGCAGAATAAGAGAAGCTAATAATAATTGAGCGTTAACAATTTTTTGTTTTGAGATTATATAGATGGTCTCTTGTGAGACATGCTAAATTTTAGCCAGAGATCTTTATACAATTCTAACTATATTCTAGTTTTAGGGATCTATTGCTAATAATTTTAAAGCGACCTATATCTAATAAATTTACAAGGACCTATCGTTAATATTTTTCCAAGTATTTTTTGTCCATTTTTTTCAATCATTTTCCTGCCAACAACAATTTGCAAAAAAGAATTTTAAAAAATTATTTTTTTTAAAAAAAATGAAAAAAATTCAATATGATCATCAAATTGAAAATTATAAACATTAGCAAAAAAAAGCAGAACATCAACTAAAAATCATAAAACATCAACTAAAAATTTGCAGAAAAAAATAAAATAAATAAAATAGTAAAAAATATATAAAAAACAAATAAAAATCAGAAAAAATTGAAAAAAATGTTGATTAAAACAAACAAAACATCAACTAAAAATTATAAAAATATTAACAAATTTTCACTTATCATTTTCTTTTAAAGAAAAACCTACAAAAATCAACCAAAAGCTAAAAACATCAATTCCTATCACCTAAACTTCACCAAGAAAATGAAAAACGTCAACATAAGGAAAAGAACAGTACAGAATATCAACCTTTGTCACCCAAAACTACAAACATTAACTCGTATCACCTAAAACTCACCGAGAAATGAAAACATCAACATGAGAGGAAAAAAACAAAAAATATCAACCCATATAACCAAAAAAACTACAAAATATCGACTCATATCAACTAAAACTCACCCGGAAAATGAAAAAACATCAACATTTGAGAAAAAAACTAAAAATATTAACTAAAAAACTACGGTGCCTCAAGAGTATAAATTATTCACTCAAAGATTCATAAAACATCAACATTTTTTTATAAAAAAAACTACAAATATCAAACTATATCACTCAGAAGGTACAAACATCAACTCATAGCACCTGAATTTCATTCAAAAAATGAAAAATATCAACATAAGAAAAAAGGGCACTACAAACATCAACTCCTATTACCATAACCTCAGCCGGAAAATGAAAAATATCAACATGCGAAAAGTAAAAAAAACTACAATTATCAACTTATATCATCCAAAAGCTACAAACATCAACTCATACCACTTGAACCTCATCCCGAAAATAAAAAACACCAACATAAGAAAAAAACACTACAAACATCAACTCCTATCACCTAAATCTCGCCCAAAAAATAAAAAATATCAACAGAAAAAATAAAACTACAACATCAACCTATATAATCCAAAAAACTTTAAACATCAACTCATATCAATAAAACCTCAACTGAAATTAACAAAATATCAGCTGAAAATCATAAAATATCGACAAAAGATTAAATTGTCAAATTTTACAGCAATTTCAAAATGTCACTAAAAATCACAAACATCAACTAAAAAAACTAAACATCAATGAAAATCATAACACATAAAAAAAGGTTAAATTGTCAAATTAATAATAAAATTCAAAATGTCAAACTAAAAATCATGAAACATCAAATATAACTAACAAAGCATCAACAAAAAATCATAAAACATCAATTTAAATATCAACTAAATTTAAAATAAATTAAAAAATACTCGTGGGCGAGTGAAGGCCACACGCCAAAATTTGCAAACCGCCAGTAAACAAGTGGGTACTGGCACGCACGCCATCTTCCCCAGTCGATCGCGCAGATCTCACGCGTCGACGGAAGTTCTGCGGCTCGTCACCTTTTCTCCTCACTGCTGCTTGTCGACGGAAGCTCACTGCTACTCGTCACCTCTTTTCCTCACTGCTCTGTCGCCGATTACGTCCTCCGTCGCCAATTACGTCCCCCGTCTCCTCTTCTCCTCACTGCTCCAATTACGTCCTCACTGCTCCGTCGATTACGTTCTTTTCTTCTCAATATTCCGTCTCTTCTCCTTGTCGATCTCAACGCCCTCGTCATCGTCATCGTCGCCTCTGCCATGGAGATCTCGCCGACGGAATTACAACAAAAATTTGGAGGAATAGCAACGGAGATCCGGCGGAAGAGAAGGTCAACGGAGGCGGCGCAAATCTGGCGGAACTCCGGCGAAAATTGGTGGTAACGGTCAGCCGGAGGTGGTTTCCGATCGGAAGATGCGATTTCCGATCGGAAGAGGAGGAGGAATGGAAAATAAATTTTTGATATTTTTCTGATATATATATGTATATCATTTTAATAATTGCACAGTATATCCCTAAATTTATTAGCATATTTTGAAAAAAACCTCATTCTAAATGAAACTTTCTATAATCGCATAATAAATCTTGAGCTAAAGTTTAGACCGAGGAAAACAAAACTTTGTATTTAGTTTTAATTCATGGTCCCCGAATAAAATTATTGTACTAAGAATAAGGCTAGCTAAATTCTAGTTTAAAATTTTTTCCTAATGGAAAAAGATCGAGTGCGCTTGATATATATACAGTACGAGGGGGAATTAGAGACTTTGGCCAGGAAGAAAAGATTACAAGTGCTCAATCAGTGCGATGGCTCAACAATAGGAAATCGACCCTGGGGTGTTTGATAAATTGTTTTTTTTTATAAAACTTTTACGGTGCTCTCATTACAAATTGTCTGTCCATAAGTTTATGCACAATTCACTTATTTTTAACCTTATACAGTTGTAAAAATAATTTTACATTTGTTAAACTTCATATTAATTTTATATTAATTTGTTAAACTTCATATTAATTTTAGAAATTTAAAAATAATTTTTTATATTATATATTTTTATATTTTCACATTCAAATACAAATTTAAGTTTTATAAAAAATTACAATATTTAAGATAAAAATTATAGTGAGCTATCAATAAACTTCCTCGGACTTTCTCAAACTTTTAATTGTTGATTTTTCTTCGTTTGAAATTTAACCTTGACATTTTAAGTGTTTTCACAGTTCGAAAATTTCTATACATGATCCTTTGATTAACTTTTTTTAGTCAATTAAACACTTTATAAAAAGCTTAAATTTTTATGAATAAAAATTCTGATATATTAGTAAAATAAAAGGAGGTAAAACATATTTACAACAAACATATATAAGAAGGAGTTAATATAACTAGTTTGTTTCATAAAATATTTTTTATATACTAATATTTTATGTAGTTTTCTGCGAGACAATCTAAACATTAGGCACGAGCTTTATTGCAATTCTTTCCATATTCCTTCCACATTTCCTCTCCTTTAATTTAAAAAAGAATTGGATAGATTGGAGAAAAGTCCGTACAAGAGATGTGGAGAAGAATGGAGAAAAATTACAGAAAGGTCCTTATCTATAATTTAGGTCGCCCAAAACAAGACAGCATGTTTATGATTTGATAAAATTCGAATTCACATTCTCTAATTGTTATAGAAAGATTCCAGTTAAATTTCAAAGTATTTTGGTACTAAGTGGAGGTGATCCAAAACCTTATTATATATTACTCCCTCATTCCCATTACTTTGGGCCCATTAACTTTTTAACGGTCTCTAATGATCATCTTTGACCGTCAATATCTCTAGCTATGTATACCAATTCAACATAAAAAATTGACATTTAAAAAATAGAAGTTAATATAAATATAACAATATCTCATATGATATATATATATATAAACTTATATTAATGCTCAAAGTTTACTAAATTTGATTTTGAAAAAGTTAATGAGCCAATAGTTGTGGGACGGAGGGAGTAGTCATTATGCTTGTAAGAAACCAATACAAGATATGTCTTTCAAAACGCCCCCTCCACGACCCAATATCTGGCCAATTTTAAAGAGATCTCACACATCAGTCCAATAATTCTACCTAAACTCTAATACCGTGTTAAATTTCAAAATATTTTGAACTTTTATTTTAAAATCAACTGGTACTAAACTATTAAATGAAAGTGACCTTAAAAAAGACCGGTAACTTTAGAAAGTGTCATTCCATTTCTTTTGACAACAGTATCATTCCATTTGAATCGGTAAATAAGATTTGAATTTAAATGAGATACTAAGTTAACATAAAAATCATATAAGTCAAAACTTAATAATTTAAACAACTACAAACTTTGACCGCATTCAACCATATACTCCAATTCTATAAAATTAAATATCGTCTGTGGTTGTAGTAAGAGACACGTGATTATGAAGATTGTTACGTGACTGTCAACTTTTTCCCAAAGAAATATTCTAATTCTTTCATCAATTGAAAGTAATTTCAAATGAAGTGGAGCATTAAACAGAGAAAATGAAAGAAGATGCATGAACGCCCTTTTCAGTTTTCTTTTCATCCATTTCATACTAGCTTTACTCCCACTCTCAGATAAAATGCAACGTGTTGAAAGGGTCCGGTTTTACATATGTAGTGGAGGCAAACAGTTTTTTATCCTGAATATTTTAAATTTATGGGTGTAAAGTCACGTGTGGTGAATTTAATTATGGAGTGTTGGTGACACGTGAGGCTAATGACTTTAATTGATGGTCAATTTGTGAACTTATGGTAAAGAAGAAAAAAGTTACCATGTTGGAACACAATCAGCAAATCAAGTGAAGAAGCAGATTTGCGCATGATTTTGCGATCAATATTGCATTCGGATTTCTTGATCATTAATTATGGTTATTGCGATATTGTGTTCAGAGATAGAAGCATAATGG
>JAULKM010100717.1:0-10406 GCA_032355605.1 Rubia tinctorum | reverse complement strand
CAAATAGGGGTCCATATCGTTGCTGGCATAGTATAAGCTTCGAAGTCCCTCACCAAACAGCTCAATCCCTAGAAACACATAAATTCAAAATACATAATAGGTAAACAACAATTCCAACGTGCAAGCAAATATTTCGTTCATCCTGCAATGACTCAGTAGACGTGATCGACGATGAATTGAACATCAATCCAAAAACAAGCACTGGTTAAAGAGATACCATCATCCTCGTCGTCATAATTATCCATGTCCAATTCCTTGAGGGCATCTGCGATGCTATCAGCTCCTGAATTCGCGCCACCTGACCCTGTGCCTTGAAGGGCATCCGCAGCAGCAAGAGCTTGGGCAATCTTATCGTCCCGTATCGATTCCTCAACCTCCATATCCTTCTCGAAATCCTCCTCCACGTCATCATCATTGTCATCCTCAACACCTACACTGCAAAAGTATAAACAAATATAAACAAACACAATTCAAATCACTGACAGATTTTCAGAAAATAAATAAATAAATATAGTAAAAAAAAACTCACTGAGTTTCGAGGATGCTAGACTTAATCTCTTCTATCTCCTCTTTTGAAGGAGGGTCGGCAAATGCTGGAACTGGTTTCGAGGCACCCTTCGGTATCCATGATATAGCTGATATCATTGCCTTCGCTCGTAATCTATGAGCATCAATACATAATAATCAATGAATTAACATGGTTTTTGCTCGTAATCTATGAACAGCAATGCATAATAATTTTTAAAAAATTAACAGTGTTTTTGCTTGTAATCTATGAACGTGAAAAATTAGCATAATAATTGACAGGAATTCATTTGCAGGGGCTTTACCGTTCTGGTGGCAGTGGCGGGGACTGAGGAATTGGAAGTAGGGTTTAAGGAGATCGCCGATTAAGGGGTTTTGTTTTCGGCGGAAAATGAAAACACCCGAGATCCGACCCAGGCTTTGAAGGACCCGGCCCATATTTTAAGATTTTATTTTTAGATATTAGACCATTCATAGTACTCTTAATTGACCTTTACCCCCTTAATAATGAGAAAATACCTGTAATGTATTTGTTCTGATCGAAATTTCCATTTTAGTACTCTATTTTTCAATTTGACTCTTAAATGTAACTTCTTTTTTATTTATGTCTTAAAAGGAACTTTTAAGGAAAAATTAGGTATTATTTTTTTGTATGTCCTAACTCCTTGTAATAGATAGTTACCTCATTTTGTTCTTATAGCTATCTCATGAAATTACCTCCCCATATCATCTATGCAGAGTGTTGGGTTCGCCATCCTTTACACTTGGTTGCCTATACGCAATATAATTGAAAATGAGCATTTGTTTCCCAATTTCTTTGGATTTTTATATTGCACACTTGTATTCTCGATTATGAGCAATCCTGCTCTAAATACGTGTGTTCCGTTGTGCACTTATCCATGTCCCTCTAAAAGTTTGGTGTGCTGAGAGCAACCTCATTGATTGCGAGATCGGTGGGAAACGTGCGTTAGTCATTTCAATCTAGCAAAACTAAGTTGTACGGTTAATCCAAAAAATGATGGACATGTGACACAACGTAACATTTTGTTAAAATCCAACTCTACATGGACAATTTAGTCATTTCAACTATAAATACATTTATAACTCTAACTTTACGATGAAAATGACAATATAACCATGCAATCTCAGAAAGTGTCAATTTAACCTTAGCAAATTATTGTATGTGTCGATCTAACCTTAACTTTCAAAAAAATTGTGTCGATATAGTCAAAGTTCCTAATTATGTCATTGACCGAATGAATTCAGGTTTAATCAGAATATGAAATGACAAAAATAATTCTTATGACTTTTTTTCTTCAAAACCTAAACCTAATATTGTCGCCTCTGCCATGGCGCACCGCCGCCACTGCCGTTGTTCATCTTCCCGCCGTCGGAAATGCCCGCCACCTTTCCGTCCCACGACTCCTTGTCAACTTTCTACTAGAGTTGTAGCATTACGCCATATGCTTAATCCTTGTCCTGCGACTCCATTCCTCTTCAACTATGCTTGATCATTGTCCCTTTGTACTCACATGCCACATCTTATGGTTCTCACTTTTTTCCTCCCAAGTCCCAACATCTCCAACTAACCAAACCAATTTTCAATTCATTTCTCGCCCAATTGCAACTACTAAAAATAACCATTTCTTGAATTGAATGTTGCAGAATATCAAACCAAACCAATCGAAGTACGTCGGGCGCATGCGGAGTGATTTAATCGCTCAAAGGCAGAGATTTGATCCAGATCGGAGAAGGTGAGAAGGGGCAAAGAACCAGGGGCAGAGCAGAGACAGAGCTTCTTCTTCCGCCGCCGCCACGGTGGGGCTAAAGGCCGTCGAGATCGACTTGTGATGCGGCGGAGAAGGGTCTATCTCGCCGTCGCGTAGGATTTGCCTAATTCACCTAAACCCTAGCCCCCTTCTCGTTGACTCTTGTTGTCGCCATCCCCCACCGCCTTTAACTCCTCCTCCCGGACACCACTCGTTGCCTTCCACATGAAACCCTAGCCCCACTCTCTCCTCCCCTCTCTCTCCCCGCCTCTGCCACACCTCCGCCACGTCAAAAAAAGAGAGGAAGAAGTGCGTTCAGACTTTAACTTTGTTAATTTTGTTCACACTTTATCTTTTAGGAAATATACAAATATAACCATATATAATTGAGAAAGTGCAGATATAACCATGAGATAATTTTTAATGCAAATATAACCCTATCTATTTTACATAAGTGCAAATATAACCCTAAAGACTATATTTCGACATTGACTGGCCGTTTCCGAGCATTGACCGACAGGAAATGACCAGAATACCCTTTCAGCCTAATATTAAAACTTAAAAAACAAAAATGCCCCTTGACCCACTACTATACCGCCACCACCACCACTATTCCAGCTCCACCTTCACCGCGCCACCGCCGTCACTCCACCTTCCTCTGCCCTAGCCTCCTTCTCTGGCCTAGTATCGCCTCTACCACGACCAGCATGAACTCCGCCACTGTAACCGCAACCTCCGCCACTCCACCTCCGCCACTCCAGCAAGCACCGCCACCTTCCACCACCAGCAAGCCTTACCACCACCACCTCCCACCCATGAGTTCATCATCATAAACCATCACTGGCCAGAATCACCTCCACCACCTTGCCTCTGAATTCAACACCGGTGATCTCAATTTCATCACTCCGCCCCTGATTTTCATCACTCCTGCCCCTGATTTCATCATCGGATCTCCCGATTTCATCACCCCCGCGACCCCAATTGCATCACCCGCTTCGATTTCATCATCCTCACCCCCGATTTCATCACCCCGCCCTAGATTTCATCACCGAAGAGAAAAGAAAAAGACAACATCGGAGAAAAATAAAAGGACGAAGGCAGAGAGAAAATTAGGACGACGGTGGCCGAAAAGAACGATGGCGGTAGAAAAGAACAACGGCGGCGGAGAGAAAAGAAAATGACGACGGAGAGAAAATTTATTTGGAGAAAAAAGAAAATGATGACAAAGAGAAAAGAAAAGGACGACGACGCGGAGAGAAAAGGTAATTTCAATGTTTTTAGTATTTTATTTTTTATAGAGGGGTAAATTTGTCTTTTCAACATAATCCTGTCTAAATCCACCGGAAAAGGATATATTTGCACATAACCTAAATATCTAGGATTATATTTGCACTTTCAATTATCGCAGAGTTATATTTGCACTTTCGTCAATTATGTAGGGTTATATATGCACTTGGCTCTTATCTTTTTCATTTTTTATGGTAAGGGAAAATCATCTTTTCATACCCGGCCAAATAAATGTTGACTAAAAAGTCAGTGGAGTCAAAGATTATTTTGACATTTTCTAAGATTACGGGTTATATTGGCACTTTCAGGCTAAAGTCAGAGTCATTTTAGCACTTAACTATTTATTCTTTATATTTTTTGGATTGTTTCATGTTAAACCGAATAACGGTTAGACCAGACCAATTAACGGTTAGACCAATCATAAAAAATCATAATTTTTTATAGGTTTTAGGGTTAAAATATAATTAGCTTAACATATTTTAAAAGATTTTCATAATTTTAGTTGTGTTCAACAAAAAATTTATAATTTTTTATTGATTATTAAATAACTCCTCCATGCGGTGTAAATTGATAAAAATGTTGATACATGCACACCCCAGTTATTAAGTTTGAAGTTGACATCCGATCCTGATCCTCTGGAAATGGTGAAGAGTCACCCAGAAGGCATATTTCTTTTGTCATAAGGCCAACCCATTGATTTGGTTGCAACTTTTATTATTCGTTGACATTCCACTACTAATCCACAGACTGTGAGAGAAGCAGTCGAGTTAATGCATATCTTACAACTGTGAAACCCAATTAAGCACGAATCAATGTTCCAAATCTTAATGGAATAGATTATATTCCTGCATGGCATGCATGGCGCGGAGACTTGGCACAGGGTCACACAAAGAGATGGCCAGAGCACGTGAATTTGGGCACACTTCACATTTTCTGTTCAAGATTAGGTCGCAATTAAAGTTATACTCCCTCCGTTCCATAGAAAATGACTCAATTTTTATTTTTGTCCGTCCTACAAAAAATAACTCAATTCAATTCTTACCTAAAATGACAAACAATAGACTTATACATTTACTATATTATCCATCAAACTATTTATGAAATCCATGAGTCAACTCTTCCATGCCTAATATACCCTTCCATTAGTGTAGGTACAACAAACGGCGAATTGAATCAGGGTTGGAATGTAGGCTCTGTTTGGCAATCACCTGTTGGCAGTTGGCAGTTGGCCGTTTCATGTATCTGGTTTGACCAACTGTTTATTTTATCTGTTTGACCATTAGTTGTTTACAAAAGTGTTTAGCAAATGTAACTGTTCGCTACTAGCGATTTTATGCAAAATGACATGACGAACATTTATTATTTATAAACGTAATTTACATATTTTATTATTGTTAATTTCATTAATAGTAATATAGTTTATTTTTAATTATGTAACATATTCACTAAGAGTCCGTCTTTTCATAAACTTATGAAAAGATGGGGTTTAATTACAATAATAAAAGGTAAAATATCCTAGTTGTAATATTAAAAATTTATTATGCAACGTGTAGTAGTTGTAAAGCTTATAACCTGATTCATGTAACCTGAAAATTTTATCTTCATTTCTTCTAATTTGTACTTTAAACCTTGGTCTTTTCATAACTTATGGAAAGACTTTTTTTCAAGAGACGGACTCTAAATCTAACGAGGTAAATTTTTAAATTTTTTAAAATTCTATATATACACTCATCAAACTAATGTTCTCCTATGATAATTAAATTGAGCAAAGGATAAATATTGAAATAAGAGAGGAAAAATTAAATCGAATTATATTAAAATTTTAACCATGAAAAATTTAAATCCCAAATAATGCCGATGAAAAAATTAAATTTAAATCTTAAAACACATAAAACGATAGCGTATGTTAATGGCGTACCACTGACGTAGAGAGAGAGGCAAAAAGGTAAAAGGTAAAAGTAAGTGTTAAAGGTAAAACTCAAACGCTAAGGAAAAACACTACTAATATTAGTGTTTCGTATTTAACGAAAATGCTATGTGAAAAATTCAAGCAACCAAACATTTTTTCTCGTATTCATTGACGGTTTGACCGAGTGAAAACGCCAACAACCAAAAGTCAATCAAAATCCCAACAATCAAAAGTCAATCAAAACGCCAGTACCAAACAGAGCCATGATAATCAGAGGTCAAACTACATGGGGTTGGAGGGGATCTAACCCTTGTCAAAAAGAAAATTGCAAGGAAGTAATTACAAAAACTTTCTTACCAATCCTCTGATCTAATATAAAAACAAATTGAGGATTTTTTTTTACCAATCAATCCCGCCAAATATGTTTCTGCCTCCACCTCTGTGAATAATTATAAAAAATGAATATGACCCATCATAATTTATTTTAAGATGTATTCTAAATGAATTGAGTTGAAATCCACTCTATTATGCGGGTGGGAAATCAATGAACTCACACGTAGAAGCCACTTAACCTACGGTTTGAATCTATATGAGTTCTTATGTCTTGCCATATTAAAATATAAACTGACGTTTGTTTGTATTTTTTAAAACTTTATTTTCTTTAAGTTCATAATCCGTTTTTTCCCCTTCTTATAGATATAAATTGAAATATGTTTGTATTCATTTAGAATTTATTCTATATCTATTCTTAATAATTAAACATTAATTGATGATTTGAGAAAATATTATTTTTTATGACCCGATTAATACAACCCAAAAAAATTATTTTGATTTCTTCAAATTTGTAGTTTAAACCTTGGTCTTTTCATAATTTATGTAAAAACCATCTTTCAAGAGACGGGCTCTTATACCAAACATAATTCACCATATTTGAGAGAAAATAAAATGGATAAACTTACGAATTTAACTCACATATTTGATCATTTTATAAAATTCGCGAGTTTGAAAATTACTTCCAACGTTTTTCCAACATTCATTATCACGTGTTAATATTAATATTACTCTAACCTAACCCTGAATTACAACAGTAAATTACTTGAAAAATTCTCTTTGATTCGGCATGTGTAGCAGTGTAGATATGTTGTGACTATTGTCAAGCCGAATATAAATTATTTAAAAAAAATATATATTCTGAAAAGGAATCTTGATTTCCTGGCTATAAAAACCAGACCACAAGTGCATTATTTTGCACACACACACATCAATACAAAGGGCAGTCTGGATTGGAAGAGTGGCCTTACATGAATAAAAGAGCTTGTTTACTAGCCAGGAATGGCTTGCCCACACACCCAAACAATTGGGACGATTGTCCTAATTACTTGGTTCAGATAGGCGAGCCGTTCCTGGCTAACTTGACAGCCTCTTCTATATCATGCACGGCCACTTCTTCCCATATTTACTATGGATCTTTGCTCCACGGTACTTTTCACAACTTTATTTCTAATTGCGTTTGCACAAAATTTTATTTTAGATCGATTATTCATTAAATGGGGTCACTTTTTTATTGTTGAAACTAATATTGTAGTTTGATATTTGTTTTTATTTATTGCAACAATGTTTTTATAACTCTAAAGAACTTTTGATTAAAATGTATTATAATGTATAAATAATTATAATTTTACCTAAAAGTTATTGAAATGAATTTTTCAGGGTCTAATCGATAGTCTATCTTACAGGAGACTTCCTCTTGTGTATAATATTTTCTTTTACATGTTTTTGAAAATATTTTTACAAAACTATACTTTTATAATATATTTGTGGAGTAATAATAGAGATGGTAAAATTTATAATGAAATAACACATATAGTCACTACAAAAAAAACTTTCAGTTGTGACGCTTTTTTTTGGCCATTCGTGACATTCAAAGACGTCGCTAAAATTATTAGTGTTACGTTGTGAAGTGCCTCTATTCATCGTGTCAATAAAATATTGTGACGCATTAAAGTATTATTATATTATTTGTGAGGCTTTAAGATGTTGTTCAATTTAGAAGTTTTATTAAATTTTGTGACATGAATTTATATAGTAATTCAGTTTAGTGACATGTACACATGTCACAAATGTTTAGTGACACCTGAAGGTGGAGCAAATATTGTGACATTTCCTTAGCTGTCACAAAATATGAATCACTGCTTGGCTCTCTTTTTTTCCAGTGAATGAATGATGCAGAAGGAAGTAAAAGACCAAATCATTTATTACGCCTATTAACAAGTGCAACTAACTATGTATATACTACTATATCTTTTCACTAATGTCACACCAGTTATTGTATGATTTTACTATTAATATTCATTGATTTTATCATTACTCATATTTGTGCTAATCATTTATAATTTAAATAAAAATTTACATGAAATTCTATGAAAATACCTCTTTTTATCACATTCGAACTCACACCACTATGATGAGTATCATCAAAGATATCCTTTGAACTCAGATTTTTATCTACTCTTATTAGAGGTTGTTTAATTGATTAGTGTTGGAATTCAATTCATGGAGGAATTTTTATTTTAACGGGAAGTTAATTCTAAATCAGATTCATGAGAAATACAAAAGGTTTGTTTGGTTGTACATGAAGAAATTTGTATGTCCTATTATTTATCTACATGGATGTTGTTTGTTTTAATTCATCTATTTCCTACAAAATTCAACTATAATAATTTTTTCAAAAATATATATTTTTTAACATTCACATATCACAATTTTAAAACATTCAACATGAAAAAAGTAATTGATCCTAACTCACCCAAAATCCGAGAAAATAAATTATAAATTATATTTTATCATACTCCATCTGTCCCAGTTTAAGCTGCACACTTATTATTTGGCAATCAACACTCTCAAACTTTGACCACATATTTGAATATATATATATAAACAATAATATTATCGTATGTAATAGTGTTGAATTCGTTGTAATAAATAGTTTTTGAATATCAACTTTTTATTTGCCGATATTATGCGTAGTTAAGCATATTAACGGTCAAACACGTTTCTTGAAAACCGTGAAAAAGATTTTGTGCAGTTTAAGATGGGACAGAGGGAGTATTAAAATAGTTTTAGTAGTATGAATTTTCGTTTATTAGTTTGAGGAATGGATAAATATCGGAATAAAACAAAAGAATAGATAAATATTGGAATAAAACAAAGGAATAGATAAAATATTGAAATAAAACAACTAGATGAAGAATAAAATTGAACTGTCTTATAAAACTGCGATGGAAAAGTAAAAAGTAAAATATGAGTTTCAAAAGACATAAAACGACATCTTTATAGTTATGGTGTGGTGTAGACAAGTAGTAGGAATTTCAAAAGACATAAAACAGCATCGTTATAGTTGTGCCGTGGTGTAAACAAGTGGCGTAGAGGACCCAATTTTTTAATTTTTTTTTTGCGAAATCATGTTAATATAATGAAGGAATTGTGATTGATCGGGTATTCTCGATAAGATACTTCCTATGAGAATTTTAACTTACTACGCAAGTGTAAGTTCCCACTTTTTCAAAATTTCTCCCAACCAAACAACTCAATCAAATCCAAAATTTTAGAAATTTAAATTTGTCATATAACTCAGCGCATACCAAACGACTACTTAGTATACATTTTTTCTAATATTCGTCTAAATCAACTTGTGAATAAGTCAACAGGGTGCAGGAATTCCTTATTTCTTTTAATTATATGGTGGATCTGTTTACGTTTTTTCCCTTCCAATTATATGTTCTGCTTTTCTCTTCGATCCGCTCTCCTTGATTTACATATTTAAGTACATGCAGAAAATTTTAAAACAAGGTTGGAAGATTATGTCTAAATGATTCTCTTAAATCTATCCGATAAAAATAGTCAATTGAAAAATAAATATTTTGTTCCATATCATGATTGCATTTTTTGTGTAGATTAATTCAAATAATAAAATTTCATTTCTGTGAGATGAGGTGCTCGTAAATACGATTATTCATTGAGACTTTCTCTTTTGGAAAAAAATCAATGTTTAGTATACTATTCATGATAATCGTGCTGATCTAAATTCTTAAATTAAGTCCCCATATAATATAATATAATAACAAGGAATCAAATGCAAGTCCCCATCTAGAAAGTTATCCACAAACGATTATACGTAACAAAACGTGTTAGTTAATCCAATCAATGAGATATATGAAGATAATCACACGATTTATCAGCTACCACCCTCTCTTACGTTACATTCATAAAAAAATATTTGCATGACACTAGTAGAGGAAAGCGCCATTAATGTGGTTCTATCAAATCAGAGAAATCACTTTATAACCGCCTTTAATGATCTCGCCTTTTATCTATTTCGATTAAACACAGTTCAAATAACCGACTTTAATAGGGTTAGAAGTAGTTTCTGAACTCGAAAACTAATTATGACCTTCCAAAAAAATAGCTGCTGGAAACCAATCGATTTCCGGTAACAAGGAAAACCCAAATCTTGAACAGCACTGCTACACACAGCAAGAGCAACTTAAAAAACAACAATACATAATCTATTTTAATATATATATATATATATAATCTAAACAACAATACACAATACACTAAAACCCTAGCATTGTGGCGGCGGCGGAGGAGCTTACACGGTGGGGTGAGGCGACGAGAAACCCTTGCAGACTGAGCGGTGGGCTTCCCTTCTCCGGCGAGAAACCCAAGTGGACCGAGCGGTAGGATTCTCCTTCTCCGACAAGAATCCCTAGCGGACCGAGCGACGGGATTATCCTTCTTCAGCGGTGGTGCTTCTCCTTCTCCAGCGGCGGGCTTCTCTTTCTCCAGTGGCGGGAACGAGTGGTGGAAGGGGGAGCGACAGAAGGAATGGTTAGAGCAGCAGAGGGGGTGAGGTA
>JAULKM010100716.1:0-10406 GCA_032355605.1 Rubia tinctorum | reverse complement strand
CAGAAGCTGCAATCGGACTTTTCCCAGATTGTGGAGCATCGTATTTCCTATCTAGGCTTCCTGGGTTTTTCGGTAATAACTCAATCCCATTTTAATATTATAGATTGAGATATAAGAAATTGAGTGATCTCCTAACATGTGGCCCTTCCATAAAATTATGAACAAACCGCTTATTTTTTACCTTATACAATGCATTGGTTACATTACATACTAAATTTAGAAATTTAAAAATAAAATTTTACATCATATATTTTTATATTTTCAAATTCAAATACACATTATTACTTGTTTTACTTTTAAAATACAATATTTAAATTTTATAAAAAAGTACAACATTTAATGCAAAGAATACAATGAACTGTCCATATTAAGGAAAGATCGTCTTTACTGAGATTTTCTCATAGAAATTTATAGAACCTTTCTTTGTATAAATAACAGTACTCCCTCTGTTTTTCTATGTTTGACATACTTACCATTTTAGTATGTTTTTCTAAGATTGTCACATTTCCTTTTATGGCAAAAAGTATACCATTCTCAACCACTCATTAAACGTTTTACTCTCCTCATTCAATTTCATTCACACATTTCAACTTGCAAAAAAAAAAAAAAACTAAATCTATGATGCCAAACATAGAAAAACGGAGGGAGTATCTGTTTTGTTTTGTGGATGTGAGTCTATGATAAAGCATGAAAATGTAGTATAATTTTCTTATATATTTAGCTAGTTAGAGTAAGGTCATGTTCTTTTATTTTGATGTAATTTAAATTGAATTAAATGAAACTGAAATGAATTAAACTGTAAGTAATAGAGTAATAAACTAAATCAATCTAAATCTCATTGAATTGAGCTAAAATGAAATGCACTTGAGATAAAGTGAACATGCTTAACTCTAAATTTTCCATACAGCAAGAATTTGTATGATTTTCACCTCCCAAAATGGGCTTAAAATATTACTAAGCAAAACACCATATCGCATTTTTTTCTTATGCCATGTTGATTAAGTTTTTCATATGTTAATGAATAAGTTTTTGCTATATGGATTATATAGGTGAGTACTTAGGTTTGACCGGTGCTCGTTTGGATGGAATAGAAATGCTTGCATGTGGTATTGCAACTCATTTTGTCCTATCTAAGGTAAATGTTGTGTTATTCATTAATTTATTCTTATAAAGCACCAAAAAAATAAAATATAAACATTTTAATTTTACAATTTCAATTGAAAGTTAAAAGCAAAAGAAAAAAACCCTATAACAGGATATGCGAAGTGAATCATGCAACTAGAGTGTTAGAAACATTTATTTGAAAGTGAGTTACATATTATATGAAGTAAATCAAAACCACTTAAAGAATTTAACATATAAAAATGATACTTAAATTATAGGGATAAATTAAAAATGACCCTAAATTTTGTTGAAAGTACTGAAACAATCCCGAGTTTTTTTAAATGTGATGAAACAACGCTAAGTATTCATTGAATAGTACCATTATCATGTCAAACTGATATCAAAACTAATGTTAAAATTGCAAAGTCATCTTAGCACTTTTACGAGTTTAGAATCATTTTGACACATTTAAAAAATTCAGAGTTATTTCACCACTTTCAAATATATGACTATTTTCACCTATTTCTCTTAATTATATTTGCATTTGTAAATAACAGGATTTGGCATCAGTGGAAGATGCGGTTGATGCCTTATCAGCATCTTCTGGTCGGGTGGATATCTTTATCGTTTCCAAGATTATTAATGAATTTTCTCCCCAAGTACATCTCAAAAAAGGCAGTGCCTTCGAGAGGTAAAATCAAGTAAAACATTTAATTTTTAAAATAATTAGTAAAGATTTTATCTTGCTTGTTTATTCTCAACTCGATGTTGGAAATTCCACATTAGAGGCAAACTAATATATAAATTAATGAATGATCTATATTTAACCTCAATTAATTATAAAAAATAATAATTATAAAGTTACTTTAATATGGTATCGGATTTCAAACCCTTATTTGCCTATTGATTTTAACATTAAAACTCAATACTCAAATTTGTACTAACTACTCTATTATTTTGTTTCCCCAAAAAAAGTACTTTTTTCGGGAATTTTTTCCCTTGAAATTGAACTCACGAAATATTTTCCATTTCTTAACAATATTTGTACGTATTTTGGGTGATACCAGATTGAAAGATGTTAATAAATGCTTCTCCAAGGAAACGGTCGAAGAAATACTATCATCATTAGTAAGTCCTCTTGTTTTGATTTTTTTACAGATTTTATCTCTTCCAATTCATATCTTCAAATATTTATGTGGCATTTATTTTGATGAAAAAATATATAAATTATTTATTACCACTATTTTTTACTAACGATTTAGTGCAAGGTTCAAAATGTTTTTATAAAGATGATTAAATCATCACTATTTATTCTTAGTTTTTACAAGATTATTTTTGTAAATAATATTAATTCCAGACGAATAAGTAAATAAAAATTTGATTTTGATTATTTTCTTGTTATACAGGAGGACTTAGCAACTCATCAGCAGGAAAAATGGATTATTAACGCAATCAGTTCAATAAAATCAGCTTCCCCCAGCAGTCTCAAAATTTTCCTAAGACTGGTACAAATAATTATATTCATGGAAAAATTATGGAGCAATCGTTATTTATTTTTAACTTAAATACTTCTTATTTTAATTTAAGTATTTTTTATTTTTAAAAATAACTACTATACTTTTTATATACTAATTCTTATATATTTATAATAAACCATCTTATTACATATTGAACTTATAGTATAGAATGTTTAAATAATAGACAAAAAAAATACAATATTCGAATTAAAATGTATAGTGGTTGCTCTATATATAAAATTAAGAAATGTCACACTTCTTATAACTTAATCAATATAAAAAATATTCAATAATTAATGTACAAATACTAATGTAATTTCATACTATCAAATTCACTCTAAACTAATCTACGTGAGCAATTGTGACGTTTATTGCATCAGATTCGACAAGGACGGAAGCAAAACCTAGAAAAGTGTTTGGCGGCTGAATTCAGGTCAACTTGTCACATTTTGCGAAAAGGAATCAAAAGTGACTATTACGAGGTTGGCAAGTTTTCTTTCACTTATATTGTGTTAGGTACTTCAATTTAATTTAGTTTAATGTAAATTTAATTTTGGTAGAATTTAGGTGAATTAAATTATACACTATTATTTTTAGCACTTTTACTTTTAGTTTAGTTCAGTTCATTTCAATTTAGTTCATATTAAATTAGATTAGATCAGTTCAGTTCAGATAAATTTCAGAGAACAAAGCCTCAATATATTTTCGTTTTAATTGGGCACAATGAAATCAAAAATTTAATTTAATACACTTGCAGGGTGGAAGAGCTATGCTAGTTGATAAAAGCAAACCACCACAGGTAAACAGATATCTCGATCTCGAGTTAACTGTATAATCCAGTCGTTTTTCTAATTATTTTTCCCCCATAAAAAAACTTTCAATTGTGACGCATTTTAAACTTTAATTGTGACACATTTTTGAAGCATTCGTGATACTCAAAGGTGTCGCTAAAATTATTAGTGACGCCTTATGAAGTGCCTACATTCAACATGTCATTTAAATATTGTGACGCGTTAAAATATCGTTATATATTTTGTGCTGCTTTAAGATGCAGTTCAATTTTGAAGTGTCACTAATTTTGTGTCATGAGTTGATGTTGTAAATCAGTTTAGTGACATGTTCACAAGTCATAAATATTTAGTGACACCTGAAAGTGGAGCAAATATTGTGACATATTCTTCATTGTCACAAAGTATGTGTCACTACTTGATTTTTTTTGTAGTGTAAATATTTTACATTATTAATTTTCAAACTCTAATTTTCTACGGAAAAATAAAATTTACAAATAAAATGGAGATTAAAAAACGCATTTCATGTATTGTACTCTTTCATTGATAACATTAAGTTTTATTTTTCTTAAACGACATATTGGCGGAGTAAATCATTTTTCGTTAAAAATAATAATTTGCTCCTTTTCTGTTGTAATATTTAGTGGATGCCTCCAAAGCTAGAGCAAGTCAGTGAGAAAATGGTGGACATATATTTTAGTGAAGTTGAGGATGACGATGATTGGGTGGGTTTGCAACTTCCCACAAGACCATCCAAAAAAATGGCATACTCAGTTGTATCCCGGCTTTAATTTGGTCCATGTATTTAATTTATGAAAACAAAATTATTCACATCTAAGTGATGATCTCGATCTATGTATGAAAGAATAATTATTTTTAAAATAATCCTTTATAAGTGATGGAGAAAATGAACAACAACTATTACAATAAGTGGAATTAACATTTAGTTCGACTAACGTCTAGCAATAACCAATCTATTGTAAGAAAATCTAAATTACATATCAATTAGATTGATCATCTGTACTATAACTTATTAGTGATCTAATAGGAACTCTAATATAGCCATCGGCATATAAACTTTCTTCCCACAAAAATCATGGACACTTGGCAGAGATGAGCGCATCACATGACATCAATATCACTACATCGAACAGGGATTTTCAACCACCGTAGCACCACTTGATTCGAAACACAATCTATGTTGTCGAAACTGTGAACACCTTGAAGAACACAGATTGACACAACCAAATAAATAAAATTCCTAATACAAAAACACAATCGAAATCATGAATACACGATCTGTACAACACCCTATCGGAAAAAAATACACCGACTTGAACAAGTAAATCGAATGATCATCGTAAACACAATGATCTAATCTGTCTGATTGAAAAATAATACTAATGTATGGTGACAATCCACACTGATGGAATGTATGACCCAAAAATAAACTGTACCTATAATTAATTTAGGTAGAAAATTAGTAACAGACCAAAGATGATCTAATCTGTCGATGGCGGCGCTGGTGAAGCTGAGTTCACCGGATCAGGCGGTGAAGCTGGCAGGGTCAAGGTTGGTGGCGCGTGACGCACACGCGCGGCCGAGGTGACTGGCATGTGAGTTGGCGTAGATGGCAATGCTAGAGGCGCTGGCTGCTGTCGAACATGTTGTTGGTCACCCTGTGGTAGACAAAAGCAATTTTATTAAGAACCCCGAGCTTCCGGGGTAGTTGGAAAATTAAAAATTTTCAAAATAATGGGTGATTCTGATGAAGAAGATGATTCAAACTTCTCTGATGGAACTGACGAAAGCTCTAAAAAAGTTGAAACATCCCGTGATGATAAATCTCTAACAATGCCAGTACGAGTAGCTAGAAAAAAAACTCATCAAACCAAGCATGGCGAGTGATGTACTCTTTCTTCGTGAGAGGATCAAGACATCGATAACTCTTGTATTGTCAACTATAATCCAAAAATATACAGACATAGTCCGAGGGGCTAGTTTATGCGCAACATATGGCCTAAATATGAAAAAACTTGACAACCAAAAGGATGAAAATTGTAGTTAGGCGTAGTGCCAAAAATAACTGAGAGAGGAGACTGGCCAGATAAAATTGGAGTAGGCAGTCTGTTGATGATGTAGACTGCTGTCGAAAATGTATCATGCCAAAATGAATGAGGAAGACCCCAATGAAAGAGCATCGATAAACCTGTCTATGTAATATGACGATACATCCTCTTTGCGTGGCCTTTTGCTTTGGAGTGTAAGAACATGAAAGCTAATGATGAATGCCCTTAGATGCAAAATGAGTTCGCATGCGATGATTAAAAAACTTGGTTCCACCATCACTCTGAAAAACTATAATGGTGGTGGAAAACTGATTCTCAACAAGTGCTTCAAATTTCATATAAGCCTCCACAAAATCAGACTTTCGTCGTAGATGATACAACCAAGTAAACCGAGATAAATCATCAATAAAAATGACATAATAAAGGTATCCGACGCGAGAAACAACATGACAGGGTCCCCAAAGTTTACAATGAACTAAATTAAGTATGCGTGGTGCACATTTTAAATTATTATTAAAAGAAAGACGATTGCCTTTATCTATCTCACAAGAAGTACATAAATGAGGCTTATGCAGCAAACTAGTAACTGACAAACTACCAATCTTGTTCAAAGATGAAACAACAGGAAAAGGAACATGTCCTAACCGACTATGTTATAGCTCAAATGAGGCCTCAAATTTATTTGAATTGACAAAAGAAACTAAATCAGCACCACCATAGTCTAAAATGTAAAGGTCTCCCTCACAGTGTCCTTGACTCACGAACTCCTTGGTAACCTTATTCTGAATAGTGAAAGACGTGTCATAAAAAAACAACATTTAGATCCCTTGTTAACTTGGAAATAGGCAGTAAATTATTGGTGATAGTCGGAACAACCAAGACATAAAAAAAGTGAGGGAATCAGAAATTCAGGAATTGCCAATATAGAAAATATGCAAAGAAGAACCATTGCCAAAATAAACATGACGATTACTGTTATAAGGAGCGACACTATCCAGGTTGGAAGATAAAGTAGTCATGTGATTGGCAGCACCAGATTCCATGTACTAATCAAGGGTTGCATTTAGTTGATGATAATAATGTGGTTGAGCTGCATCCGTGGAATTTGCCACATCTTCGCGCGTAACATGTGACAATTTGTAAAAAAAATTCAGCAAGATGACCGGGACGATGACACTATTGACAGACGTAGGTACCACCGCCACAACCACCCGGCGGAGGAGCACCACCGTCGACCGGAAACAAGTTCCGTCTGCCACTTCTTCCATGGCCGTGGCCTTGGAAGTCCCTCCCTCGTCCATAACTACGGTTAGCCTTTCCGGACACCTGTTGACTAGAAGGAAAAGCAGATGGTACAGGTCCGGAAGCAGAAGACGAGTAATCTTTGAGTGAAAACTCTAAAACCTCGGTATCAGCAACAATGGTACATAAAAGAGGTAAATGATATTTCACTATTTGAATAGATGAAATCTGAGACAACTTATCATTCAAACCATGACAAAATACAATAACAATGTCTTCAGCATTAAGAGGATGACCAAGAACACGTAATTCATCAAGAATGTCCTTAAAACGAGAGTAATAATCATGAACAAACTGATCATCTTGACAAATGCCATGTAAACAATCACAGAGATAAAGACGACGAGCATGAGAATTGTTCTGATATTTAGTGGATAAAGCATTCCATACCTGAGCAGCAGTGACCATGCCGCCAACTGCTGACATCGCAAATGGAGTCAGAGATGAATAAAGAGCTGCTTGGACTAACTGATCTATCTGAATCCAAGCATCATGTGCAGTGACAGCCTTAGAAACCTTGTCACCGAGTTCCTTGGAAGCCGATATTGTAGGAGTAGCGGGACATTTGAACAAACCATCAACATAACCTATCAATTTGACAGTACCTAAATCATAGTTAACCTGAGTACGCCAGTGAGAGTAGTTAGAACCATCAAACTTGATGGTGATGCAGTTGATCAAAGATGGAAGCGTAATTGGCAACATCATGAACAAGCAAGAACAACACAGAAAAAAACCGAATAGCACCAAATACACAGCGAGCTTGTGAATGGCAGTGGACGACAGATTTAACTACTCTGCGTGGATGGAGCAGCGGGAACAATAGAGATCGGCGACGCTGGCGGATGATTGGCGGTGGCACGTGAAGATGTCGGAGGCGGCACTTGCGATTAGCATAGACGGTGCGTGAGAGCGAGTGCGGCAGCATCGGCTGGTTCCGATCAGAGATCACCGACGAGCAAGATAGTAGCGGCGGAGATCGGCAATAACGAGGCGGGTGGGCATGACCTTCGATAGGAAAAAGTAGGGGAAAATTAGATATTTTTGGGAAAAACCAAAGAATATTTAGAGAGACTTCCTAATACCATGATAGAATGTAAAACTCACAAATAATTGTGACTGTGCGTATTGATATATAGTGAGTACAGAGGGTATACAAGTCCTAAACAAATATGGAACATGATATATATAAAACCAATCAGAAAAATTACTCTTATTCTAATTCTAATTCTAATTCTAATTCTAATTCTAATTCTAATTCTAATTGATTTACTTTCTTGCACTCACAATTATACTAACTGTATGTTGATTTATCACTAATCTAGTCAGGTAGAAAAAATAAAATTATGTTGACATTAATGATACCGTGCATCCTTGTACTAATGAAGCGAGAAATATGCATTCATGTTGGTACGAATAGTTTAGTTTCAATAAACTGATAATTAATGTCGGTGATATTAATTATTAAATGTGGTTGTTAAGCTCAATTACTTCTTGGGTGGCTATAAATTGATGATCCTCATAACTGTATATCTCTAACGATATACAAAATCGAAATGGTTGCACTTTCTTCAAATGGTCAAATTCAAGATGGGAATAGGTAATGATTAGGGGCGTTCATGAATCGATCCGGATTTGTAAAATGAATAGAATCGGATCAAAATAAAAAAAACCTGAACCGGATATATAAAATTCCGATCCAATCTCCAATCCAAGATTTACAGGATTTCGGTTTTCGGTCCGATCCGGTTCAAGATCAATTTTTTTTGGTTTGGACCGGTAGCTTACTCGTATGTATATATTTTATGTATTTATAATAAATCTATATATTAGTTTAGATTTATTTCCGTTGGACTTGTATCCTTCCATATTTCAAGGAAAATATTTTTCTAATAACTTCTAGTTTACTATCTTATAAAAGAAAAAATTTAATTAATTTTTTCCAATACCAATATTTTTTAATAAAAAAATAAAGTTTACAAAAATTCGATCCAACTGGTCCGTACCGATCCAAAATCGAAATAATTCTGGTCCTGTCCCAATGCTAAATAATCACTAATCTGTTCGGTCCTCAATATAATATTTTTCATGATTCCAATTTTGATCCTAACCGATTTCGGTCCGATCTTAGACCGATAAACACCCTAACAATTGCTCAGAATTAATAGTTTAAGGTCGAGTTATTTTTATTTTAAGTGCACTAAATTCAAGTTGGGAATAGGTAATGGTGGCTCGTAATTAATAGTTTAAGGTGAGTTACTTTTATTTTAAGTGCATTTCAATTCATTTCATTTTCGGGAATTTTGTTTGATAAAATTTAATTTAATTTAATTTAATTATTAATTATTAATTATTTTTATTTTGTTTAATTTACTACTATAAATTAGAGTTATTGTAAAATTTTCTTGCAACAATAATTAAAATGTTATAATAATATTATATTGAGTCATAACTCTGTGAACCACCGATGTTGGACACTAACACGCCCACTCACATGCAACGGTATAAATCATCACGTAAACGTGGATATAAAGGGTTCACGGGCCCGTGGACTCCGATACCATATTAGAATCATGAGGTTCTATAATAAAACTTATTGGTACTATATATATAGGGGTGACCAATGATATAATATATTGAGTCGTAACTCTGTCAAACACCAATGTGGGACACTAACAAATACTCCCTCCGTCCCACTCTAAATTACTTATTTACTTTTTGAGAGTCAAATTTTGTAAATAAATATAAAATAATATATAAGTAATAAATATTTCACGTGAGATATTGTTAGATTTGTCTTAACATCTATTTTCTAAATATCATTTTTTATACGGCATTGTTATATGTAACTAGAGATATTTACGGTCAAACACGCTCATTGAAGATCGTGAAAAAGTAAATAAATAATTTAGAGTGTGACGGAGGGAGTAGCTTTAAAAGTGTTGTTTAAACCTTTGAAAGTGTTACCTAAATTGTGAAAAGCGTTGCGTTAGATCTTATGCAACATCAGCTAAATTAATACTTGTTATAAAAGTGTCGCAATAGGTTCAATTTAGTATTATTAGCACATAAAGCAACATTATCAAAGTGTTACATTGACCTTATTCCATAATATTGCAATATATATTTTTGGCAAAGTCTTGGAAAAAATGGTCTTTTCATAGGCTTATGGAAAGACGGAGTTTAATTATAATAATAGGGATATATACCAATATAACCCTACTTACTTGACATAAGGGCCAATATAACTCTCGGATAATTTTTAGTGCATATATAACCCCATCTAGTTGATGTAAGTGCCAATATAACCCTCAGACCCCATTTTCGGCGGGCCACCGCTGGATCGCCATCGGACCGCCGCCGAACTGCCGTGAACCGCTGTCTGACCGCCAGATTTTTGCCAGATTTTCGCCGGACCGCCGCCGGACCACTTATAAGGTTATATTGGTACTTACATCAACTAGGTATGGTTATATCTACACTAAAAATTATCTGAGGGTTATATTAGCACTTATGTCAAGTACGTAGGGTTATAAAAGCACTTTTCTCATAATAATAAAAGGTAAAAGGTCTTTGTTGCAATATTAAAGTTTTATTATGTAACGTGTAGTAGTTATAAATTTTAT
>JAULKM010100715.1:0-10406 GCA_032355605.1 Rubia tinctorum | reverse complement strand
CCGATCCCACGTTCTTCTTCTTATCGTGGCGACGTGTGGGTGGCGTTGGATTTGGTGGCATCGAGGGGGGTGGCATCGGGGTGGGATTGCTAGGGTGGGATTTCTAGGGTGGCATTGTGGCAGCACCGGGGCTTGGTGGCGTCGGGTGTGGTGGAGTCGGTGGGCTAGAGTTTTGCAGTGGCGTCGGGATGAGGTGGCGTCGCGGTGGTGCCGGTGCTAGAATTTGTTGGGCTTGGTGATAGTGGTGGTGGGACGAGGTGATGGCGTAATGGGTTGTGGTGGTGGAGCTGGGGGTGATGACTGCTGGTTGGCTGAAGGGGGTTGGAGTGGTGAGACAGCGGATTTGTGATACTACGCCGTTTTCCAATGGCACTGTCTCCCGTGGATTTAGTGACAGTACTTTATGTGTATGTGTTACTAAGCCATACTTTAACTGAGATTGGCAATTTGCTTGTTGGTTTGGGATGAAGGATATCACTATGTTGAAGTTTGATTGGGGTTTTCATTATTTTAAGGTTGTGGGAGTAGCTTGGGATCCTTGCGTTCCTTTTCTTCGACAAATATGCTGTTGTGTTTCTTTAAGATACTCTTTAATGGATTTGAGCTTTCTCACACTTTACTTGTGAGGGATGTTGTGTGGGGTTATATTCATCATCTGCTTTATGTTCTTTGTCAAATGTCATCTTTACTGATGTCCTGTCCTTGCTTTTTGATTTACTGGAAATATAGGATGGTAACAAGGTCTTCTTCAGAATCAAGAGCAACACTCAGTTGAAGAAACTCATGAATGCTTAATGTGGTGAACATTCTTGTATTCTTGTTTGATGGTTGAACGATGAGCATTACTTTCAGACGATGGTGAACATTATGTGCCTGAGAAGATCTCGAACGTTCCGGCGGCGGTGGCAGCAGAGTAGAGTCCTAGGGTATTTTTGTCACCAAAATTTTATTTTGAAGGCTAGGGTTATTTTAATCATTTTTGATTTGGTCAATGCCGGAAAATATCAGATCAATGTCGGAATAGTGCCAAAATGTTATATCGGCACATTTGATACAAAATTTAGGGTTATAATCGCACTTTCAAATTATACGGGATTATATTAGCATTTTTGAAAAATAATAGGGTTATATATGTATTTTACCCTTTTATTATATGGTGCTTGAGATTAAATACACCATTGAAAGTATTTACAAATAAAATCTTTCAGTACTATATTTAATATTTATATAGATAATTTTATACTGATTTTTGTCTCAAAATTAAAATTTATTAGAAACACTTATATACGGAGTATATAAATAAAACTTACTCCATCTATTATTCTAGATTGTAACCGGTTATAAAATATCCTCATTTAACTGTTAGCCGGTGTAAAACAAGAATTTATAATATATAATAAATAAATAATGTGTATACATTTTATCAAAAGTACTCTATCATTGTATGAAAAAATCTGAACATTTTGTTATTTTAGATTATGTGTTTATATGGGTTTTCTATTGTGATATATATATAGTATGAGATATTTATGGTTTTAAATATATCTTTAGAAGTTATACATTTTAACAAGTTATTATTGATTATATATAGTAAAGAAAAAAATCAGTAACATATTATACAATTAGTATGTTATTTTTAGACAATTTGGGTTTAGCTTAATTAGTCAAAATGACTTCAATATATCCGGTTGACAGCACCAATCAAACAATTTCTATTATATAGTGCTTGGGATTAAATACACCATTGAAAGTATTTACAAATAAAATCTTTCAATACTATATTTAACACTCCCTCTGTCCCATTTCAACATGCAGTGTAACTATTTATTTAGTCAAAACTTCTTAACTTTGACCATAAAATTGAATTAGCATATAAGTATAATTAGTATTGAGTGATATCTTGTTAGATTCGTTATAACATATATTTTTAATAAATCAAATTTTCACAAGTTTTAATTATCTTTAATAAAATATATTAAGGATCAAACATTTTTTGAGTCCCAAAGTGTGCAACTTGAAATGGGACAGCCGGAGTATTTATATAGAGCATTTATACTGATTTTCGTCTCAAAATTAAAATTTATTAGAAACACTTATATACGGAGTATATAAACAAAAGTTACTCCGTCTATTATAAAAGATTATAACCGATTATAAAATATCCTCATTTAACAGTTAGCCAGTTTAAAACAAAACTTTGTCATATATAATAAATAAATTTTATGTATACATAATTCTATCAAAAACACTCTATCATTGTATTAAAAAAACCAAACATTTTGTTATTTAAGATTATGTATTTATTTGAATTTTCTTTAGTGATATATATGTGTATATATATGAGATATTTATGGTTTTAAATAAGTGTTTAGAAGTTATATATTTTAACAAGTTGTGATTGATTATATAGAGTAAAGAATTAAAATCATTAACATATTATTATGTTATTATGTTATTTTTAGAGAAGTTGGATTTGGGTTAATTAGTAAAAATGAGTTCAATATCTCCAATTGACAGCACCAAACAAATAATTTATATTATATGGTGTTTGGAATAATCGTTTCATTAGAAATATGCTCAGACCTCTGTGACTGCTTCTAGAAGTGGGATCATAATTTATTACAAGGGAACAGAATAATTAACGCAAAGTATTGTTTTAGCCTGAGTAAAGTTTAGTTCAGGGTTTATTGTGTAATTATTATAAATTTTATTTGGGATGAGTTTTTATAATAAAAAATATATTAATAAATCCAGGGAGCTATTGTGCAATTATCAAATGTATATTATAAAATTTTCAAATTTTCATTTTTTATGTAACCGATCAGACACCTCCTCATCGAGCGGAAATTGCCACCAGCCGACGGTTACTTCCAAAATTTTGTTGGGTTTCAACCTGAATTTTTTCGAAGTTTCACCAATCTCTGCCAATTTTCTCTGTCCGCCAGATTCTCCATCGCCATCGCCAATTCTCCGTCGCGAAACCACTGGATCAAACGGCGATTTTTTACTTTCACTTCAACTCCAGCGAGGCAAGGCGAAGCGATAGAATTCGACGGAGGCTATGTGAGGCATTTTTGGGCGTTGAATTTAATGGAGAATCAAAACCCTAGCTCATGACCTGGGTTTGCAGACAATGAGGCGGCAACGAGTCTTCTAGGGTTTGTCAACGATAACGACAAGACACGACATCGACGACGAGGTGAGGCGAGGCGAGGCGACAACGAGGAATTGGATTTGGAAGGTGACGTGACGGCGGAAGAAGAATTAGAGCTTCTAAAGATGAACGCTGGTGCGTGAGATGTACGCGGCCAAATGAAGAAGACGAGTCGCGCATGGCTTCACGCGCGACTTTTAGTTGCAGGTGGCGGCGACGGCAGACTTAGCTTTTTGCGGATGAGAGGTGAGACTTAATTTTGTGTTTTGTTTTTTTCAAAGACATATATCGAGGTTTAATATTATTTTACTGAGTGTATGTTGATAAAAATTCTTTGGCGTAGTGGTAAGTAATCTAGACTTTGAGCTTTGTGGCCTGGTTTGAATCCCACTTTTTTGAAGAATTTATATTCTTGAGGTACATGATGAGGTTTATCATTATTTGACTCAGAAAATGTTCAGCAATGGTTCTTTGGTTTAGTGATTAGTATTGTGAGATTTGAGATTAGTGACCTGGGTTTGAAACCCACCAAGACCTTTTATTTGAAGAATTTATGTTCTTGAGGTATTCTAACTTTTGTTGATGTTTGTAGTCTTTTTTTCTCTCATGTTGATGGTTTCCATTATTCGAGTGAGGTCTATTTAATATGAGTTGTTGTTTTGTAGTTTTTTTGGGTGATATGGATTGATATTTGTAGTTTTTTAAATAAAAAATCGTATGCTGATGTTTTTCATTTTCCGACTGAGATTTAGGTGATAGTAGTTGATGTTTTCAAAGTCTTTTTTCTCTCATGTTAATGTTAGCTTTTTGGTTAGTGTTTGTAGCTATTTTTTTCTCTCATGTTGATATTTTTTCATTATTCGGGTGATGTCTATTTGATATGAGTTGCTGTTTTGTAGTTTTTTTGGGTGATATGGATTGATATTAGTAGTTTTTTTCTCATGTTAATATTATTCATTTTTCGGCGGATGTTTAGGTGATAGGAGTTGATGTTTGTAGTATCTTTTTCTCTCATGTTTATGTTTTTCATTATTCATGTGAGGTCTATTTGATATGAGTTAATATTTTGCAACTTTTTTGGGTGATATGGGTTGATATTTGTGGTTTTTTAATTTTATTTTGTCATGTTGATGTTTTTCATTTTCCGTCTGAGGTTTAGATGATAGAATTTGATGTTTGTAGTGTCTTTTTTCTCATGTGATGTTTTTCATTTTCCGGATGAGTTTTGGGTGTTAGGAGTTGATGTTTCTAGCTTTTGGGTGATGTTTTATGGTGTTTGTAGTTTTTTATTAAAATATTGTTGATGTTTTATGATTTTCAGAGTGAAGAATTTATACTTGCGAGGTACCGTAGCTTTTTGGTTGATATTTTTAGTTTTTTTTTCTCTCATATTGATATTTTCCATTTTTCGGGTGAGTTTTACTTGATATGAGTCGATATTTTGTAATTTTTGGGGTTATATGGGTTGATATTTTTAGATTGTTTTTTTCCTCTCAAGTTGACTTTTTTTTTTTAATTTCTAAGTTAGATTTAGGTGATATTAGTTGATGTTTGTAGTATTTTGATGATATATGTTGATGTTTTGTAGTTTTTTTTATATTGACGTTTTTCATTTTTCGGGTGAGGTTTAGGGGATAACAATTGATATTTGTAGATTTGGATGATATATGTTGATGTTTGTAGTTTTATTTATTTATTTATTGATAATTTAAGCTTTGATGATTCTTTATATTTTTTTCTTCTATTTTTGGATCGATATTTTATGATTTTCCGTTGATATTTTGCTAGTTGTATCTGATGTTTATGATTTCCAGTTCGATGATCATATTGATTTTTTTTGTAATTTTTTAATATCATTAAAATTTGATTTTTTGTAATTTTTAAATATTATTAAAAATTGATTTTTTCCAGAGTGCAGCTGACAGGATAACGATGGGAAAGAATTGGAGAAAAAAACCTTGAAATTTTTTTAGAGATGAATCTCTGGAGGTAGAATAGAGTTAGAATTGCATAATTGTCCTTACCTAAAATTTAGAATGTCTAACTGTAGACCATCTTAATAATTATTATGTAAAATTGTTTATCTTTAAAATAAAAAATAATTATAATATTTAAATAAATATAAATGTTTAAAATAATGTATTTACTTCAAAAATATTATAAACTTCTATCTTGATTATAATAAATATACAATATATTATATGATTTGTTTACTTTTACTTTTTTTAATAAAATGCTATGATGATCAAAATTATAGTGAATAATATTGTTTTGAATTATTTATCAAGTTAATTCACATTTAATTTTGAAATATATTATAATACTTTACGTAAATTAAGGTAAATATTAAGAACTTTATGTTTAAAGATGAGTGTAATCTTCTTTTAAACAAAATGTGACATGACCCAATGAATAGAAAGTTAAGTTAAGAATTAAAATTATTTTCATAAGTTTTATTTAAATTTTAAAAGGGTCTAAATATAAAATTTTAAATAATTTTATATTTATTTTAATTCTTTTTAAACTCTTATCACCCATACAAAATAAAAATTGGGGGATCAGAATAGTGACCCTTAAGTTATTCAAATAATTGTGTGGATTATTAATGGCTTACCCCTATCATAAAAACGTACTATTCCAAAAGCCTCTCTCTGTGACAAGAACGCACACACTCGTCCCTTTTTTGCGCCCGAGGTGATCAGATTTTCTGGTTGCTCACACAAGATATCGTACTTATCAGTGGAATGAAATGGTGTTCAATTTGATCTTATTTTAATTTAGCTTACGAGAAGTGTTCAAAATGATCATCATAAAAAAGTAATGTTTCAACAAGTATCAATAGTTATATTGGAATTAAAATGAAGTTAATAATAGCTATACCACTCCTTCTGCAAGTTGAATTGCGGAGTCCTTGACATACCGACCCTACTTATTTTGTTGATCCTTGAGGAATAGATCACACCAATCTATTTGATCGATATCGATTGGAACAACAGGAACACTAGCCTCTTCCTCAGCCATTCCCCCATCCATTACCAATAGAACATCTCACTCAAATCGTTCTCGTATCAACTCAATTGCCGCAAATCCATAACCCTCACGACTCTTCCAATGGGGAATTATGTTGAAAGACGCAATGCGTTGTTTTACTTTCTTCGTACCATACGCCCTGCGTTAGGAGGGGGCGATATGTGACATTAAGACTTGAAAATCGAAATTCAATATATTCTATTTTAGTTTACTAGAGTTTTCCTTATTCTCTTAAAACTCTTCTCTTATGGATCTCCCAACTCTCCAGTTGAATGTGTGTATAAGTTAGCCACAAACAATAGCATTTCTTATCCGTGAAGATGCAATCTCTTGATATTGTGTACTTGTGTTCATGCCAGCTTTTTGATAACATGTTCATTTTCTTCTTCCTTAAGTCGTCCAAGTCAGGGGCGGCAATTTCAAAGGGTCTCTATTATAACATAAAGGGCAATATTAACAATAAGAGTAAAGTGCTAAAATGGCCCTGACTTTATACTGAAAGTGTCAAAATAACCTTTGACTCTGATGACTTTTTAATCAACATTTGTTTGGCCGGATTTTGATGAAAAGGTGATTTTTCTCCTGCCTTAAAAAAAATTAAATGAAAAGGATGAAAACCCTCGTCTTCCCTGTTTCTCCTTGTCTTCTCCGTTTCTTTCCTTAGACCCCACCCACCACCCCATTTCGCCACCCTCGATGGTTGCCCCCGTCTTCTCCACCGGTCTTCGGCGTTTCCTTTTCTTCGATGGTCGCGCCGCTAAGCTCCTTTGATGTTTCATTTCCTTTAGCGACGGGAGTAATGAATCAAGGACCGCAGTGGGGTTTCCTCCGCTGGGGCTGAGCAAGTTGGGGTCTAAGCGGCGAGGTGTCTGTGGGGTGAGCAGGGAGAGGGAATCTATGGTGAATCAAGGTCGGCGGTGGGGTTTCCTTCCAGCGGGACTGAGCGGGTTGTGGTCTAAGCAGCATGGTGGCCACGATGGCGAGCGGGGAGAGGAGGAGGAGGGCAGCGGGGAGAGGGAGAAAGAGGCTGGTGGTTGGCTTTGGGGTAGGTTTCCAACTGTGAGGCTTAGCGGCGTTGGGGTTTCAAGCAGTGAGGGCGACAAGGAGAGGGATGGGGAGGCTAGGGTGTGGATGTGGGGTCGGGCTGAGTGGTGACGCGGTCTAAGTGGCGCTGGGGTTTCAAACACTGAGGGTGATGGGGAAAGGGAGGAGGAGGGCGGCGGCGCTGGGGAGGAGGAGGGAGCACGGCGGTGGCAGCGGGGAGCATAGTGGCGGCAACATTAGGTTTTGAGGAAGAAAGATAGGTTTGCCATAAGAGGTATTTTTGTCATTTCATTTTCTGGTCATGCCTGAATTCATTTGGTCAATGTTGGAATTAGGGTGTTTGGTTATATCGGCACAATTTTTTTTAAAGTTAGGGTCTGATTAGCACATACAATAATTAGCTAGAGTTAAATTAACACTTTCACCCTAAAGTTAGGGTAATAAATGTATTTGCCCTAACAATAATTGTCCATTGGCTTAGAGGGGAAAAGGAAGGGGAGAGGATGTCGAATTCACGTTAATGTTACCTTGTACTCCATCCATAGGGTGTCATTTTATTGTTTTGGAACTTTGTGCCAATTATCATAATGGATGTTTATCCTAGTCCTACCGACCTTCCCTACTTAACTAGACCATTTAGAATCTCCCGACAAGCATCGACCCATCTCGCTGTAAACCAACAAGGTCAATTTCTTTCTAAACGTTCTCCTTTTGAGTGGTCTACAATGTAACTTATCCATTCCTACTTTTGAAAAATTAAAACAGCATCTCGCTAGTATCAAATAAAAAGTTTATTTCTGGAAAAATCATAAATATAAAAGAAGACCCGGTGTAAGTGAATGAAAACCACTGACATTATCTACAATAACTGAGACCATTTGCAAGTCATTCTGGTGTGCCTTTGAAAACACACTTTATTTTGGATAGCCATCCTTAACCTTAGAAGTTTTTGAATGGAGATTCACTTGTGGTTTCACTTCAAGCTATTTCTGGATAAGTCATTATTACCATTCGTATCTTGTTGAATTCGGGCGTGGTCTAAAGGTAACTAGCTACATCTACCATTTCTCGTCCAAAATTAACTTGATGCCTCTGTATCTCATCTCTAGTGACGGATCCGGATGCAAATCAAAATTGAAGGGATGTGATATGAAACTCCTTGCGAATACACATAATTGGGAAATTTTAAATCTTTGACAACAATAGGGATTTCGTAAACTCTAAGGTGGCTGCACGAAATTCAGACTCTAGCCCTCGGGATAATCTAATTTCAACTTGATCACTAACTAGCCCGCAAGATTAGTTCACAGGGTTATTGATAATTAATTTACCTGCAAGATTAAGCAACAACGAAGACGCTCGAAAGCAATGAGTATAACTCAAAATTATGAATATTTTATTGATAAAAGGTTGTAATAATTCGGCCATCTCTCCCTTTTTATAACGAGAAATCGGTAATCACAAAGAATACAGAATTCTGGAGAAACCTAATTCAAACAGGATTTGTCTTCTTTGTCCTAAAATAACTACAACTAAATGTTCTAATCTAATTCTAACAAATGCCCGGCTACCATTTTAATGTCATGGCTGAAAACAACAAATTAACTAACCAACTAATTAACTAATAATATTCAAGCGAAAATCTACCTATTATAAGGTCCATCCGGCCAAATGTTAAATATTTATAATTTTATAATTTATAAATCCTGACTTCTTCTTTTTTGGACGCCATGAAACGAGGAGTGAAATCATTATGATTTTGGTTGTCCACATCTCTCATTTGACTTTACGTCAAAATTACACAACCTCACTAAAAACCCAGTGGGAAAAAGAGTATTGTGTATTCCTAGCCAAAATCTTTTTAGCCTTTCCTAGAATGATAGTTAAATGTTTTATGGGATGTTCTTCATGCACACGGTGTACTCCTTCCACGTATACATGATTGAAATTATAAATTTACTCCAATGGCAATGTCGTACATTCACATGTACCTTCCATATGTCCCTTTGATATTCGTATCATTCCCTTCAGGGTCGAAAAATTTCGTCCTCGAAACAGGAATCATACGACCTAGAAAAACATCCTCGAATTCTTGTAACAACTTAACAAACCGTGAAAGCATATTGACAGGAATATCTTCTTTTGCCTAGTAATTTTCTTTCAAGAACAATATAAGAACAAAAGAATGATTAGTGAAAGCGTGATGCACATCTCCTAATTGAAGCATAAAATGATTTACCAGAGTTAATAGATAGTTCATACCTCATTAAATAAATAGAAGATAAAGGATTAAGATGTGAAAATAAGACTTTATGTGACTTTTCAGTATCATTCTGCGACTTACCTGTTTTACCTGCTTTAAGGTTGACATGAGACTTGAATGTGTTGACATTTAATGTCTTTTTATTAGAATTAACAGTCTTTTTGTTGAAATCACTTGCTCCTTGTGGGGTAGTAATTTCGGTAACTTCTCTATCATCAATGATGGCTTCTTCATCTACTTGTTCTTCTTCGTTGTCATACCATGCATGCATATCATCACCTTATTCCTCATTCATTGTTGTCATAATTTGTTCATGGGGACAGTTATCGCAAACATGTCATCGTTCATTACAGTGAAAACATGTAGGAGTGTTAGAAGAAACTGTATTTGACGAAGTAGAAACTGACTTACCTTGAATTTGATTAGATGGTTGATTGGATGAAGTCATTCTTCGATCAGTGGGTTCAAATAGTGGATTTGAGTAGGTTTTGGTCAAATTAGGGTTTCCTTGGTCACCCATGTTCAAACTTCTACCACCCTTAGTCAAATTAGGGCTTCTAAAATCAGAGACCTGCCCTTGACTGTCATATCCAAAGTTAGAGATTTCTATGATGAGACATAAATGTTACTCAATCAAATATGTTCGTGGAACATGATATAATCGAAAGTTGGTATTCAATCTCTCTCAGGTGGAGATAGGTCTTTTACCAGGAAGCAGTCTTGATTCTTTCAAATTCTCCCACCATTTTGTACATAATGAGTGAAAGATTATTGTGCGACTTCGATCTTCTCTTTCTCACAGTAAGTGTAAAAATCAAATATGTTTGTGATCTGCCTCTCCCAATCCAAGTATTTCTCAGGATTGTATCGACCATCAAATATAGGAATATCATACTTCAAACCTTTGATGTCACA
>JAULKM010100714.1:0-10406 GCA_032355605.1 Rubia tinctorum | reverse complement strand
ATCAAGAGGAAGAAATAAAGACGTGCAACTTAATTTGATTTCAAGCTTTGACAATGAAGATGAAAAGCAATCAAAATTAAAGACAAGGAGGATAACATAGGCTTCCAAATTTATCCATTATTATATAGAGGATGATCCATATTCCGTTATTTCTCTATTTATTATCCTAAACAATTTAGGGGAGTAAACTTTTGATTTAGTTATTTATTTTCATATCTATTCATTTATTGGATAATTGTGAGATTATACTTTCAGTAATAGTGAACCTATTATTTATTTTACATTCTATACTTGTATTATTATAGAGGTTTTTTATCTTATGATTATTTTTTCGATTATAATTTTCATATATGCCCAACCTTTTCGTATATTATCTTTATGGATGTTTTGTTAATATATCTAAAAAAAATTATTATAATTCTTATTTCATTAACGTAACAACATATTATCATCTTTTCAAACTAAAGTGAAAATGATTATTATACATAATTATCAAATAAATGATTAAATATAACCATAAAACATGGAAATGAATAAAGAAATGCATAAAATTCAACACAAAAAAATTTAGATTTTTTTATCCATCTTAGATTTTCTTAAAATTATAAACTTATTACGTCCCCCATTAACAAGTTTCAAAAGTCAACTTCATTATTTCTATTGTATTTTACCTCATTTTCGTACTATATATTGGTTCTACAATGGTTACAATAATAATAATTTCATTTTCATTCATATATAATAAATCCCACCTCAATTCATTACTTTTACTTTATAATTCTTATGGTTAATAATACAATAATTGAAATTATAATTTATTTTTCATTTCATACATTATCTATAAAACATAATTAAAATATTTTATATTTAAACAATTATTTTAAATCAAAAGCACCGTGCAGTGGGACTCTAGCTAGTTTTCTTGTAATGTGTTTTGGCGTATCGACGCAGGGATACATACGAGAATTTGCAATAGGGATTGTAGACGATTCCAAGTTTCCAACACGAGGAATTACTTTTACTCGATTAATTTGTATTCTATCTGTCTCCTTTTGATATTCTCACGTTAACTTTTCAAAGTAAAAAAATATAATCCACCCCATCTAACTAATGTCGTTTAGTTGTTCACTTTTAATCAAACTGAATTAAATTTGACCATTATATATTTTTTTAAATCGTATAAAATATTGTTTGATACGTTATTACATATATCTTTAAATTATTATTTTTTGTTAAATTTATATGCACCTAAACAAAAATATTAATAGATAAAAATTAGAGAAAATGTGTTTTTAACCCTATATGTTGTTTGAAAGTGGACATATAACTTTGTAAAATCTGAAATTGCAAATTTAACCACAGTTTTTGTTGACCAAATTGTCAATAGCCAATTTGGTCTGAAATTGGTAAAATGACCACTATACCCCTGATTAAAAAATAAAAAAGCAAAAAAATAGAAAACGACCATAATAGCCTCCCCCTTATTAACATCTCTCCTTTGCTTTTCCTGTTTTACTTTATTCTCATTTTATCTTCTTCTTTCAAAAATTGGTTCCCTCATCGCCGACAATCTTTTGCTTCAACGGCATTCATCAACTGATTCCCTAAAAAAATCATCAACTGGGCGACGACATGATATGGTTGAGTGGCGAGATGGGCAGCGGGCTGACTAGGGTTGAGATGGGTGGCGTGGGAGAGAATGAGCAGTGAGCTGGGGTTCAGATAGGTGGCGGAGGGAGAGGAGGAGTGACGATAGAGAAGTGGAGCGGCGGGGGCTAGGGTTTTCGGCGGGGAGATGAGCGACAAGCTAAGGTTGAGATGGGTGGCGGGGGAGAGGAGGAGCAGCGAGATGGGTAACGAGGGGGCTAGGGTTGATATGAGTGGCCGAAGAGAAGTGCGATGGGCTGGACGACGCGCGCGGCTAGGGTTCAGATGAACGGCAGTCTGTGAATTAGGTTTGAATGAAAATCAGGTCTGCAAATTGGGTTTGAAAGCGGGGGTGGTGAGGAGGTGGGATGGGTGGCGGGGGTGGTGGTCAGTGGGTTTCAATTCCGGTGGGTTCGACTACCCCGATCGGAACTCCAGTGGGTTTCAATTCCGATGGCGATGAACTTGCACTTCCTTATTAACATATAACACCAGTGTCTTTTGAGTTAATGATCATCTCCAGTTATTAGTGGAAAACAGAGCGTGACCATAAGGTGTTTCTTTGTTCTTTCTTTTCTGGAATTAAGTAGTTTTGGAGGAGTTAAGGGTTTTCTCTGTGAGAAGATGTAAATAGAAGCAATCGTTTTCAATTCTAGAAATTAATTAAGCTGAGTTTGACAGTTTGTATCTGATGTGTATCTGATTATGCTGGGCGTTGTTAGTGGTGGTCGGCCGACGGTGGTGGTTAGTGTGTAGTGCGGTGATGGTCAGTGGGCGGCGACGGGTTTAGAGTGTTTGAAGCTGGTGAAGAAGAATCTTAGGGGGTATAATGGTCATTAGATATTTAGTTCTAACTTTAGAGGTATTTATGTCTTTTCAAGAATGGTCAACGCCGGAATTGCATTGGTCAATGTCTGAATAGTGTAAATTGGGTAAAACTGCACATTTTAACAAAAAAGATAGGATTATTTATGCAATTTCAGATTATACAAAGTTATTCCTACACTTTCTCATTCTTATATGGTCATTTTTACACTTTTCCCTAAAAATTAATGCATTAACTCTAAAATATTAACTAAACAACTCTACATAAAACAGAGGGTGTACAAAAGTTTGTAAATTAATTTTTTAATATATAATTAATAATTTTGCGTTAAAATAAAACTAATAAAATCTTCGTTATATCATTATAATTTAGAGTCCGTCTCTTGAAATACGGTCTTTCCATAAGTCATGGAAAGATCAAAGTTTAAAGTGTATATTAGAAGAAATGAAGATAAAAATTTTGGGTTGTATGAACCGGGTTATAAAATTTATAACAATTACACGTTGCATAGTAAAACTTTAATATTGCAACAAAGACATTTTACCTTTTATTATTATAATTAAACCTCATCTTTCCGTATGGAAAGACCGTATTTCCCAAAACTTTGCATATAATTTATATATTAATAAAATTTCAGTCAAAATAATACACTTTTTACTCTATTAAGTCAAAGTGTAAATAACCTTCTTGACCTTTTCTCTTTGATCGGGGAAAACTTTTATAAACTACTAGGAAACATAAGTTTTCAATAAAATTATCACATTTTCTCACTTACTTTTCACATTTGAATTTCAAAAAGGTAAAATTAGTGGTGGAGAATGCATTGAAAGAGTAAAAAGTAATTGAATTAATGAAAACAATCTATAATTTGTCAAAAATAAAAGGAGATAATGTTTAAAAACTATAAGTGAGTCATTGTTAAAAAATCGGAGGGAGTAGATCGTTAAACCTACCAGTTGTATTCAAAGCTAATTACCTATTCCTTGAAAAAAAGAAAAATCTAATTACGTGAAAAACCAAAACATCAGAGAGCTGCTATTTTTATTTTATCCAAAGCTGTAGTATTATATACCAAAAGATCAGAGGCCGATACTACAATTTGCAATAAGTTTGAACCAATTACGAAGAAAAAAGTATCCGCTAAAACCCGCTGACATCCCTAGAATTACTCGAGAACACAAAACCATAGCCCTCACTCCATTTGCTTTCACCGATATCTCGTCCGGCGGAATCGCCTCAGAAGAACAAGAGGAAATCATGGGAGCTGACGTCCTGTCCATGGAGGCCATACGAGCCCAGGCAGAAGCCCTCGGCATTGAACTATCTGCCGTCAATCTAGACTCCATCCAGCTTCCTCCGGGACAAGATTTCGGGATCATAAGGTTAGTCGGCGAAGCTTTTTGGGTTCCCGAGCTGTATTATTTTAGGGTTCTCTTGATGAATTTTTTTTACGTGCGGTGTTTCACTGTATGTTTTAGTGATGATGAAGATTTGATGAATGAAGGGGAGCTGGAATTTGAGGGCGGATTTGGGAATATCATAGTGGTAGACCGTCTGCCCGTTGTTCCTAGGGAGAAGTATGAGAAACTGGAAGGCGTAGTTAGAAAAATTTACAGCCAGATTGGCGTGATTAAAGAGGATGGTTTGTATATGCCTCTTGATGCTGAAACTGGCAAGACTTTGGGATACTGCTTCATCGAGTATAACACTCCTCAGGTGAATTAATGCTCCTACTTTCCAACACTTCTCCTGTTAATGTTGTAGTATGAGTATTTTGAATGTGCTTTATGGTGGATAATGTAGATTTAGGTCATCATTTAGTTAGTTTAATAGCCCAGTCTTTTGTTCCTGTAAGGCTGAAACTTTGTCTGTCGGCATTGCTGTAGGAGGCAGAACTTGCGAAGGAGAGGACACATGGGTACAAATTGGATAGATCACATGTATTTGAGGTCAATATGTTTGATGAGATTGAGAAGTTCTTGAATGTTCCAGATCAATGGGCTCCTCCAGAGACTAAACCTTACACCCCTGGGGTTGGTACCTTTTTTTCCCAAATTTGAGTCCTCTTCCCAACTTGTCATGTGTATTTACTGTTTTCTCGAATGGCTCGTTCTCCTTTATGCAGGAGAACCTGCAGCATTGGCTTACTGATGACAAAGCCAGAGATCAGTTTGTAATTCGTGCTGGTTCTGAAACAGAGGTTCTGTGGAATGATGCACGACAGTTGAAGCCTGATCCAGTCTACAAGCGTTCGGTGAGTTACATGTGCTGGCTCACTATTTTTGACTCTTGTGAATGTCTTTCATGTTTGTCATTCACTGTAATAAACAGAGGGTCTTTTCTCATGGATTTCGATTTTTTTTTACTGTCAGTTCTGGACAGAGAGTTTTGTTCAGTGGTCACCTCTTGGGACCTATTTGGCAACACTTCACAGGCAGGGTGCTGCCGTCTGGGGTGGTGCCTCTGCTTTCAATCGCTTGATGCGCTATGCTCACCCAAATGTAGGTTTCTAATTACAAATAATTTATTTATTTACTCATTAAGTGCTTTAGTTTTATTGTTAATATTTGACTCTTGGCCATCAATCGCAGGTTCAATTGATTGACTTTTCACCAGGTGAAAAGTTTTTGGTAACCTTTAGCCGCCAGGTGTCAGGCACTCCTCGTGACCCCGATGTAATTTCTTGAACACTTCTATCTTTTTTTTATTGAATTATTGGTGCTTAACTGTTAGTAGATAGCCCAGCTATATGAAGTTGATTAAGAAATCTAGGTTTCTTGAAAATATAAATAAGGAGCATCTTTCCAGAGCTTGATGGCCTATTTTTGTGCTTATGTTTTTGGCAGAGGGTTCTGCTCAACATTTTTGATGTCAGAACTGGGAAACTCAGGAGAGATTTCAAAGGAAGTGCGGATGAATTTGGAGGCATTGGGGGTGCTGCTGGTGTACCCTGGCCCGTATTCAGGTAGCTTTGTGTTTGTAACTGTATCCTGATCTTACTCTTTTACTCCACGGCTTTGATCCCATTTTATTTACTGCCATTTCAGGTGGGGCGGTGGCAAGGATGACAAGTACTTTGCTAGATTAGGGAAGAATGTTATCTCTGTTTATGAAACTGAGACCTTTACTCTAATCGATAAGAAATCCATTAAGGTTGAAAATGTGGTGGACTTCAGTTGGTCACCAACTGATCCTATGCTCTCACTCTTTGTTCCAGAACTTGGCGGAGGCAATCAGCCTGCTAGGGTGAGTCAGCTACAGCGGAGTTAATCTTCATTATTTTCTGATTTTGATGGTTGATATTGTACGCTTATTTGTACTTCTGATAATTATATTAGCTGCTCTGATGGTTGATATTGTATGCTTATTTGTAGGTAAGTCTTGTACAAATCCCAGGCAAAGAGGAATTGAGGCAGAAGAACCTGTTTAGTGTTAGTGACTGCCAAATGTATTGGCAGAGCAGTGGTGATTATCTTGCCGTGAAGGTTGACCGGTACACAAAAACGAAAAAGAGCACATACACTGGTTTTGAGCTGTTCCGAATCAGAGAACGTGATATTCCTATTGAAGTGCTAGAGCTTGAGAATAAAAATGACAAGATAATTGCATTTGCTTGGGAGCCAAAGGGCCACAGATTTGCTGTTATTCATGGTGATAACCCTAGGCCTGATGTTAGCTTCTATTCGATGCGAACCACTCAACATTCTGGTCGGGTTTCTAAGCTTGCAACTGTAAAGAGCAAGCAGGCAAATTCTCTATTTTGGTCACCAACTGGTCGTTTTGTTGTGTTGGCTGGGCTGAAGGGCATGAATGGGCAGCTAGAGTTCTTCAATGTTGATGAGCTTGAAACCATGGCGACTCCTGAGCATTTCATGGCAACCGATGTTGAATGGGATCCTACCGGAAGGTAAATTTAGATTTTGATTGCATAGCATTAAAGCCTACATGAATCTTGTTGCAATCTGAAGAAATAATCTACCCATTTATACTCTTTATAGCAGAATTAAGGCATGCTAGGAATACTAGCCATATTGCTGAAGTTATCTTTTCTCATAATGGTTAATTACTTGTGCACAGGTATGTTGCAACAGCAAGTACTTCAGTTCATCATGAGATGGAAAATGGTTTCAACATTTGGTCATTTAATGGCAAATTGCTTTATCGGATAATGAAGGATCACTTCTTCCAAGTAATTTTCTACTGTATGCTTATCAATTCAAATTTTGTTACAACCGTTTCCTCTAGTTTACAACTTAGACTAACAATTGACTATGTATTTTTGTAGTTTGCATGGCGACCAAGGCCTCCAACTCTTTTGAGCCCTGAGAAGGAAGAGGAGATAGCTAAGAACCTAAAGAAGTACAGCAAGAAGTACGAGGCAGAGGATCAGGATGTCTCCCTGCAATTGAGTGAGCAGGAAAGAGAGAAGCGAAAGGTGATGAGAGAAGAGTGGGAGAGATGGGTCAACGAGTGGAAGCGACTGCAGGAAGAGGAGAGGAAAATGAGGCAGCAGCTCAGGGACGGGGAAGCAAGTGATGAAGAAGAGGAATATGAAGCAAAAGATGTTGAAGTTGAAGAACTTATCAGTGTGTCTGAGGAAATCATCGCACTTGATTAAGATGAGAGGTGGAAAGAGTCTCATAGTAGGCTAAAAATGCTTTCTTGTCCCAGTTTTTCATAATTACTGTGATATTTGAGAGTGTGTTTTTGGAAATTGGTTAACTATACATTTGCACTGATACTGGCTTGTTGGAAAAAATTGTTTGGTGACACATGCTTCTTCCTTTAAGTCTTCACCTGTTCATAGCGCTCTAGGCCTAGGGGCTCTGGGGCTATTTGGGTTGGTTTGGGTCTTCTATTTTGATTTCGTGTCATGGCAGTATGTCAGCTTCTCTTCTAGTATGAAGTTCGCAAATTTCTCTCCACATTTCATAATTTTCTTCGGAGGTCTATTCATGCATCAATTTGTCATGAATGCTCAGCCCACAAAATCACAACCCTGCAGCCTACAAAATCAGACCCCAGAGGCCACAACCAGCACAGGCAAACGTCCAAGTATGAAATGTACAACTCTGTCGGTTAATGAAAGAAAAAAGAGGATGCTCACCGGAACCAGAATAATATTTTAGGGGGCCTTATTTATATAGGCAAAATAAAAAAAACTCGGACGCTAAATTATATTAGTATTTTTTTTTCAAACACTAAATTATACTGTCAATTTTTTTCCTTCTGAACACGTAATTCGACATATTCAAACAAAATTCGCTTAAATAATAAAGCGAGTATAAAATAATCCATTTTTTTACAAATACGACAGATCACACTTATAATTATTCTATCGTGTTAATTAATGTATTGAAAATAACATAAATAATATTCTAAAAATAAAATTAGTGAGCAAATCACACGTATAAATCAATTTATACTTAATCAAAATCAATTTATATTTATGTCTAAAATTAATTAAATAATTTACTAACTTGGTAAAACAACATACTTAACTGAAAATATATACTTTTATTGAGATTTTCTTAATTAATTTTTTTTACCATATCCATCAACATTAATTTGAAAATGAGATAATGAATCCCTTATGATCCTCTCATCTTAATTAATTATGGTAATAAAACTAACATGAGTAAAGTTGCAAAGATAATTTGGGGTTATTTTTTAATGTTGGCCCAATGAATTTTGGACAAAATTAAGTGAAAATACTCATAGAATAAACAAAGCTGAACAAACTTTGTTTGAATGACACAATTAGATTTTAACCCATAATTTCCCTTCAGATATTTAATCAAAACGATGTCGTTTTAATGTCTGAAGAAAAAAGAGAGTAAAATGTCAGTGTAGTCATCTTCTTCGACGAGAAGACTAACAGGGGACGAACCTGGTCATTCAACAGGGGGCAGAAATCATATTTTTTCAGTGGTAGCTAGACCTAATTTCTTCATCAGCACCCCTCGCCACCCTCTGGTTCCGCCCCTGAATGCTCACATGAACCAAGACAACATAGTGGGGATAACTAAAGTATGACAAGATGAACTACAAGCATTATCAGCCTTCCACACAAACTAGCAGTGATTCTCAATGCAATGAAACAAGTAGGAGGAGCACGGTGCACTTGGTAGTCAAGACGGATCGTAACAATGCCCTACGCTACATATTAAACTTTCCTAATTTTCTTTTAGATGTTTTTTTTGAAATATTACATACAAGCAACCAAATTACATTTTAACATCTTTATCTAGAACCTAACTAGGAGACACTATCATTGAATCTATTGAATTTCAGTGAAGTTACCAGTTGGGTAATTTTCATAAAAAAATTGCTCTAATATTTACAATTCTTGTTGAGTGTCTGTTTTGAATCCTGAAACTTTCAATTATAGAAAATGTGATTTTATTACTAAACCAGACCGATTCACATTTTCTTTCAGACGTTAGGTGTTTGGGAACAGTGGATACGTTCCTCTCGTAATAGACACACTCAATAACTCAAATGCACTTTTGCAACACCTACTTTATATTAATAATAATAACCAATGAGAATGAACAGTTCTTCACAGTAATTTCTCTCTCTAAGTTAGAGAGCTTCTAAGTTTTCCTTCTCAAAGTTCTAAATTCCCGAAATTTTCAAACATAATAGCTCCAAACAGGCTCCAGCAAACCAATCCACCATAATTTGAAGCTAGCCATAAGCAATCCTGTACATCACATAAAACACCATATGAGAAACCACACGGTCAAAATCCCAGCCCCACAAAATCATATAAGCCATACATACAAGTAAGGAGGAAACTAACTACTTTACAGCTCAATAGAAAGCAGGAAAGATATAAAGCACAAAGTCACAATCGAAGCAGCAAGAGAAGGTCACTCATGGCGAACAGGGTACCGGAGGATCATTGGTCAGACGGACCGTGAGACGGCTCAGAAAACTTTGAAGAACACAGAGATGTCCTCTTTGGAGATGAACTTAGCCGGGTAAGTATGCTTCTGTTACCGTTCCATCCGTTAGGATACTTTCTCACACTAACGGACAGAACGGTAACAGAACCATTTGGAGTGAAAAATGCTTTACATACTTACCTCCAAGGAGGGGAGCTATTTTCACTCCAAATGAAATTGAATTTCAAAGAGGACAGGTCCTATTTGAAGACTGTCTGGTAGGATACTTTCTTGGTTATCGATATTTCACACTAACGAGAATGCAAATTTTCATCTCAAACTATTGGGGCGAGGGAATACATGTCATAGCAAAGAATGAGAAATTCTACATAATCCAATTTGCTTGGAGATCCAAGCTTCTAGTTGTACTGCAAAATGGCTCGGTTAACATAGTCGGAGGGTTTATGGCCCTCTATAGATTGATCCCTGAAATGGTGTTGTCGCACATGACGGTTACCAGAGTCCTTATTTGGGTTCGAATTTATGGTCTCACTTTGGAATATCTAGGCAGGAGTACTATAACTAAGTTTGCTTCGGTCGTCGGTGAAGCCAAAGAGGTGGATACTGGAGGAATACTGCTACAGCATGCAGAGTATGTAAGCGTTCGAGTTTGGACACCGGTGCACAAACCCTTGGTGTCTGGATTTTGGCTGAAGTTAAGGAGGGGTGGAGTGGTCCGGATCTCCATCGGCTATGAAAGAGTGCACAAAATGTGCAGACGGTGTGAAGCCTTGGGTCACACCTATCCAAGATGCACATGGAGTGATGAAACTGCATTGGAAAGCCATCTAGATGCAAGGTTCACAACTCTTGGGGAGGAACTACAACTTGAAATATATAGGGATCTATATGAGTAACTGTATCCGCTAGCAACTAGAGTTCATAGGAACATGCCAATCAGGAGTGAAAACTGGTTTTACCGTTTTAACTTAACTAGTAATCTTATGTTCCAACATAGTCTAACTTAACCAAGTATGTAAAGT
>JAULKM010100713.1:0-10407 GCA_032355605.1 Rubia tinctorum | reverse complement strand
GTGGTTCGTTATGTTGGTTTGATCATTAGTGAACTAACTTCATAATCATTCCACACACATAAACCAATCGCATGCATCTTGTCTGCTAGATCCCATCCTTCGATCTTCTAATCGAACTTACAATTTATTTCAATTTTAATAATTGAACTGAAAATAAATTTACAACATAGCAATAAACGGTATGCAGACCGTATTTAATTACAATACCCACTAAATGGTACTCAGACCATATTTAAATATCTAGTTTGGCCATACTAGTCACTTATAACCCTGCACTTTGAATCCAATTCATATATGCATCCATTTATTTCTAAATGAATGACCCAATAAAATATAAAATAAAATGAGATAAAATCACATAATAAATTATGCGATTAACCAAACTAAAATACTTAAGTTTACTAATTTATAAAATTATTATTAACCTTAATTATTTTCTCTGTCATATTTAATAATTCTAAATTACTAAATAATCTAAGTATATAAGGAAATCCATACCAAAATAATTAAGTTAACAAATTTCCAAAATCATTAATTCCAATTATTTTTACCTAATATTTAATTATTCTAATCAATAAAATGATTAAAATTTTAGTAATTAAGTACATCCGAACATTTAATTATTAAAAAATTATTTTTGTTTAATTTTAATTTCAAAAATTACAATTACAAAAAATTTCTTCATATTTAATTTTAATTTCTAAAATTAAAATTTCTCACACTCAAAAATTAAATTAATAAGAAATTGGTCTGGGGAATTAATTGCCGATTGATTTAATTAATAGACCCTGCCCATTAAATTCTATATGGGTTTTAATTTGGCCCAACCAAAATAAAGCCTAATTTGTTTTTAACATTGTAGCCGTCTTCGCTATAGTAACCTCCGCTGCCTGCTACCGATCTGGCGGCGTGAACAGTACTCATTAACAGTACTGGGTGAACAGTATTTTTAAATAAATAAATAATCTTAGTGGGTTTAAATAAAATAAAATCATCCAATAATTAATTTGATTAAAATATGAACACGAACCTAAACAACATATTATGTAATTCTAACTCAGATATTGTTTAGATCAAACTAAAACATGCAACTTTGCTCTGGTACTACTGTTGGGAATGATTAAATCTAATTTAGCAGAAAATCAATTATCTTATCCCGAATCTCATGCATGTATTTAATTCGAATCTATCCAAGAGTTTAGATTACCTTTAAAGCGTTCTTTACCGTCAGATTCGATCGACCACATAAACGAGAATCCCAGATGTGATTCCTCTATACGTAACCACACAGCACGATCAGATCACCTACACCGCCGTCAGCTTAGATCATTGATCAGTAAGCAAAGACCCAGTCTTTTTTCCTCTCTTTACGGTGAGGTTTGTTTTCTGAGAATGATTGGATTGGTTTTTGGTTTCTGCCATTTGGAACGGCCAGGGTTCTAATAATCTGATACTGAACATTTGTGTAAAAATATCTATTTATACATAATGATCATTAATCCAAGAAACCCTAATCCAAGTCATTCTGGTCCTAGCCCAATTAAATTAATGAGTTCTATATTCCATTCTCATATAAATACTATCTGGGCTCCTAGCCCAATAGTAATTTATTTTATCCAATTTCATGTCTTGTGTGTGACCCTATAGGTTCAGTCATAATAAACTGCAAACCCAGTATAATTGATGCTAGCAGATCGTAAGCGGTTTCCAACTAAACATTCTGATCACTTAAAATAACTGAATTAATTATATCCGTAATTAATCCTCCATCTATATATGAAAAATACACATTGATTTGAGGAAACTATTCCAACAATAACAACTAATTACCTTTTAGATTTTGTACTGTTCACTGCACAACATCGGAATCCAAAGCCTATTTTTTTGACATCCACCATCATATGATGGCTCTTGATAGCCCACATTCCACGGCACTCTCAAGCCTCAGAACTTTGGGTAAGCCCTACTTTGGTAAAAAAAATAAAATTATTTGTCGACAATTGCATACATATATATATGTGCATATTTATAATTAATATTTTTATGTGACCAGTACATCCCGTGTGAGATTGCACCACTCTTTCCGATTAAGAGGACCCTCATAATGCTGATGTGCTACGGGAAGAGTAGCGTATGAACTACTCGGGGCAAGGTATGATCAACGTCCTTTCCCCAAAGGGTTTTGGTGAGTTCCTTAGGGGGAAAATTCTACGCATCGGGGATATCTTGTTCTTCGAGGTCCTGGAATTTGGGGGGCCAATCAACTTTAAGATGATCATTATCCGTGCTGATTGACTTTATTCTATTTTGACTTATGTTGAAACTCAGACAACTCTTATTTGAATTTATTTTTCCAATTGTTTAACTATCTTATTTGAACATTATATAATTGATTGTGTATATGTACGATTTTATTTGTTCATGATTTTATAAAACCATTTTATAATTCTACGATTAAAAACCATTAAATAAAAGGTGTATTGAACGTGTCCGAAAGTTAATTCGGATTTTTATGGTGTCTGTAGCACAATGATTGCTAGTTACTGTAGTGTCTAATTGTCCTTTTACATACCCCTAAATTAATCGTGATGACGGAACATTGGAAGGATAGAGTTTCTATAATGGAGAGAAGCGCACGACCACCATTTTCTGTTCTTATTTTATTTTGTAACAATGTGAAATTCTTTATTTCGACATATCTTTTACATATATGGGATTTCGGTAGTCAAACAGAAGACATGTCGGTGCAAACGATGTTTTATACGAAATCGGGCCAACTGTTAAAACAAAATGTGCGGCGTCGCACATATTTCAGTAATATTATTTACTTCATTTTTTAACCTTTTACTTCAATTCACATAATAACCGGGGTAAAAAAAACTATTATTTACCTCAATTTTTTATAACTGAGGTAAATAATATCATTTACTTCGAATTTAAAAACAAGCGAGGTAATTTTTTTTGCCTCGGTTATTTGATGTTAACGAAAAAACCAAGATAAAAGAGGTGAAGTAATAGGTCATTTTTATTGTAGTATAATATCTTAGCCTCAAAATTAAAAAGCTCTTATTTTATGTATCTATTATTAATGGTTTACCCTTAATTTTACTAAAAGATAGTCTCAAGGAATAACTTTTTTATTTCTAAATTTTAAACTCCTATTTATTAGTTAACATCTTTTAATTGAATCGTACTCAAATGTAGGATAATAACCCTTTAAAATACTAGCCTTTTTGTAATTGAAAAAAAACTACTCCGCTAACCATAGATACTAGGAGAATTAGTGTGTTGTTAGAGATTTTAATAATGCTAATTAGGTTCTTGGAGCATCATTGACATCATTGTTGCATAACTTTTGCCTTCTAATTGGAGAAGCTGTCGGTTGTTTGAAAATATAAAATATGCTGCATAATTAAGGTTGTTGGTGTTCTAGTCTTCTTAGTTTATTTGTAGTGGTGGGTTGTTTGGAAATATAATTTTGCAGATTAGGTTGTTGGCGTTTTCGTGTCCTTAGTTTATTGTTTGGGTAGGTTTTGACTTTTTGTTTTTCTGTCGTCCTCTCATATGTGGCAATGATGCTCTATTCATAGACGTTATTTTAAAGGAGATGTGAAGTTAGCCCTATATTTTCTTAATTTTCGCTCTTATATTGTATGTATAATTTTAATTTTAATTTTAACTATTAGACAAATAAAAACAAATCCTTCCTCCCCACCGACAACAATGTCGGACCACCACTGCTATGTAGCCTCATTCCTTTCTGAAACCTCCAACCACTACCATTCGAAACGCTACACTGAACAAATTTTGGAGGTCATGGATCACAAGGATGCATTGGTTATCTCACCATACATGAATGGTATGACCGATACCTAACTATATGGGAAAATTGTGGCCAATTCCCTAACCATTATCAAGCAGCTCCAGAGCATCGGGGAGAGATATTCTTAGAAGGAGGAAGCCGTAAATGCAAAAAGGAAAGCGAGATCAACAACATAAGAAGGGGAACGAAAATTAAGCCCGTAACAAAGTCTCCGATAAGGGGATATACCCCGCTATCACATTCAAGGGCACCCATGTTGTCTTTCAATCGAAACCTTCTTTAGCCTCTTGCACTGATTCCCTGAGACCCAACCGGAAGGGTCTCGAATGACTATTGTGACATCCACAGGGACAAGGGTAACAACATGAATGCATGCTTTAAAGTTTGGGGAGAGATGCATTCATCACAGATTTGTCCGGGATTATGTTCTTCCCTCATGAACTTGGAAGGATCAACATGAGTGCCAATCTGAAGAGAAAAATCTCAGTTGAAGTCAATTGGGGCAACGAAAGTTTGAAGGGGGTATCATAGGGTCACCCGGCCATAAATATAATAAATGGGACGATAGAAATCAACCAGATAAAAAACAAAGGCTCATGTTAAGTGAGGACCCAGTGCAACCTAAGCACAAGTGTTACAAGACAGACAAAATCATCTCCTTTTCAAAGACCGGCACGGTACTTGGCTCTATCCTGCCCTCCAATCCAAGTGTAATATCTACATATATTGGAGATGCTCTGATAGAAAGAGTCTTCATCAATAGTGGATGTGAGGTGGACGTCATGTTCGTTACCTGCTTTACCACTTAAGGCTCAGAAGGAAAGATTAACGTAGATCCACATCACCATTATCGGTATTCACCGGCAATGTGGAATTTCCTCTGGGGTAGTTTCTTTTCCTGGAACAGTCAACGGATGAAAGAATCATGGTACCATTTATTGCAAACTCACCATCGACAATGCTCCCCTAACTCTCAACATAATCCTAGGACGACGATTAATGAGCCAAGCTAAAGCCATCCTTTCAATGTATCACTTAACAATGATAATTCTAAAAAAGAATGGTATTGCCTCACTAAAGGAAGATCATTAAATGGCTCAACGATGTACGACGATAACCTGGAATGAGCTCAGTAAAATAAGGACAGGCAGCACGGTCCAAAATGAGGCCATCAGAGCTTAACCCAGTGATGTTCTGAAAATGCTAATACAATCGTTAGTAACAGTGGAAATGGGTAAAGCCTTGCCATCCCTCGTGAAACAACAATTACAACCTATACTGTATTAGTAAAGCAATGTCTTCTCCTGGAACTTTTATTACCTAACAAGAATCAAAACAAATTTTGGTCCAACAAAAGAGAAGAATCTTCGCTCCCAAGAGTGGGGAAACCTTTAAAGAAGAAGTAACACAAAACTCCTCAAAGAAGATATAATCAAAATGCGGTCTTCCCAGAGTGGCTAACTAATCCAATCAAGGTTAAAAAATATGACAAAGAATGACGGGGGATAGAGAATGTGCATCGACTTCACCTATTTAAACAAATGTTGTACAAATGACAGCTAACAACTCCCTTTGATCAATAGACTCGTCAATTCTATAATTGCGTGCCAGTCGTTAGCCTTTTTCAATACCCATAAATATTATCATTAGATCCTTATGGAAGAAGAGGATAAGGAAAAAACTCCATTCATCATGATGCATGGACATTAGCTACATGAAGATGTTATTTGGGTTCAAGAGTGTGAAAGACACATATCAGCGATTGGTGGATAAAATATTTAATAAGCAAGTTGGAAGTTGGAAGGAATGTAGAGATATACGGGTATGACATAGTGGTCAAAAGAAAAAGTTGAGTATATTTTCTTGATAACTTGAGAGAGACATTCGAACGACTCTAAATTGCAAATTTGAAAACTCATTCCATCAAAATGTACCATTGGAGTGGGGGTTGAGAAGTTCCTATGACCCTTGGTATCTAATAGATGGATAAAAGTTAATTCAAAGAAGGTCGATTCCATTCCTAGAATGGAAACCCTCAAATTGGCTAAGAACGTTCACCAATTCTGGGGTTCTCTAGAAACCTTAAGCTAGTTCTTTCTTATAAAAAGGAGATGAAAAACATCTTCCCTTCTTTCTAATATTGAACAAAGGAAAGAATTTTGAATGGATAAAAGAGTGTGAAAATTCATTTCAGCAGTTGAAGGAACACCTTCACTATTAATCAATGCGTATAAAACCATAAAAGGAGGAGGTGCATTACTTGTTCATCTAAGAATCACCAAAATCCATAATCGAAATATAAATATAGGAAAAAATAATGCGAGCAAAATCCCATCTACTTCTTTATTAGAGACTACTAGTGGTTGGATATGCATTATATCATATTAGAAAGAATGATCCTGACGTTGTGTCATAGGGTTCATCTTTTCACCCAAACTCAATGCAATCCAATGCTCACATTCATGCTCAAAACATGATGCGATCTTGTGCCGCCCAATGTGTCTGTGAAATGGTATCCCTGAGCTGCACCACACACGCCTCTAGGTCGTCAAGTGTCGTCCGCCTAACCGCTCTTGGTCCATGTGATCCCATCTGCCACCGTATCGTACTGTTCACGATGCTTGAGCCATTTGTTTCTGACGCTTATGCGCTCATCGACCAGTTGCCCGCAAGGCTAGCACTCTTAGTGTTGCATCACGGCCTAAGAAGACTTGTCCCCATTTCCTAGTTACAGATAGTCTTCTCTTTTGATTATACAATAACATACCTATTTAGTTTGTTAGGAATTTGAAAATAATAGTTTTTCACATGAAGTTTTAATTTATGCGTACGTGAAGTATTCGGTATTTCGTAGCGTATCTTTTTGCTGGAAGTGAAGATTTTTTTTGTGTGTGAGTACCATTGGTTAGTTGTTGATATTCCTCCCCTTTATTATCATGCAATCATTTCTTTGTGGTTTAACATATCTCTTCTCTGAGCTGATTCATGCATCGTGCTTATATATTGGGTTAGATTCCAGCCTCTCCTAGCTAGGGATTATGAAGACATAGAAAGAAAAAATTGATCCCCAGAAATGATGCCACTGATGAAAGGAATTCCTTCCAGGCAACCATGATCTCTAGAATTGGCGCGGATCGTCTAGGTAATCCTGAACACTCGCAAACAAGATCACTGAGAGTTCCTAGTATTAAATTTCGACACTCTAGTCATCCCATAATTTTATCTTTGTTTAGCTATATTATAAAAGAAAATTAAATCACAAATTAAACAGAATATTTATAGCATGCATAAATATAAAATGAATCTAAATGTCACACAAATCAATAGTCAATACATGCTTATAAATATCCTCAAGTCATAAATGTATACTACTAAGATCAAACCCATGACATTCAATGGATTAAATGCCACGGGGAAGTGATATGATTAAAGAGAGGAAAGTGAGAGAAATCTGAAATTTATTCTAACTACAACCATCCTCTCTACTTAGGTTTAGAAGAATTAGGCATTTTCAAGTCTAGCATGGTTTGCGCACATCTGCACGAACCGTGTTTTGGAATTTGTCTCAGCACCTATAATTGCACGAACCGTGCCAATCCACACAATCTTTGTCTTGGAGGTTTGATCCATGCCTCTCAAATTGTACCGACCGTGCCATTTTGCACTGCCTATGTCCTGGAGTGTTGGTTGTCTTCCTTCTAATTGCACAAACATTGCCATTCCGGAAGGTCCATGCTTTGAACATTTCTTTAAGAATAAAGTGATTTACATGGAGAGTGTTGTTATGCACGGTTCATGCCTTCCCATTTCAATTCTCTCATCTCTCTTCCTTGCCAAAAATAAGCATTCTTCAACAAACTTTTCCACAAAGTTTGGATACAAGGTGCCTTCCAGAGTCATTGCCCAATGGACTCCCAAGTCTATGTTATTGCATCGTGCAGTCTCTTTGACGAGACGCTAGAAGAATGTGTTTCCTAATGCTTGTAGCATGTGTTTTAGTAGCTTTTGTATGGTAGATTTCTAAGTTTAAGATGATTTACATTAGAAGGGGTTTTGATGGCCATTTTTGGTTTTCTTATCTAAATCCCTCATTTTCTAGATTATATAGATCTAATGGATACAAAGTCCTTACGAGCATCTAGATTTTATTTTGTGAGCTTATTTGTAGATTGTTCGTAAGGACTTCAAAGTAGCTTAGTCAAGGTACTTTGCGAGGATGGTAGAAGATAGTTGAAGTTCATTCTCAAGAAAGGTATTAGACCAAAGGCCACTCGCTTAAACGTGGTAGTATATGGAATGCGCCAAATAAAAAGAGTCAAAGTCCGGAAGGAATAGAAGACTAGCACGACCCATATACATTTACACGGCCCATCCTAAACAAGTGGCTTTTAAGACTAAGTCTTGGAAAGAGCTGTGTGTTTTTGCATGGCCCGTGGATCCATATGGTTAAGACTAAAATCTTTAGTCCGCAGCACACGCTTTATTGTGTGACTGCGCCATCAAAAGTTGAGGATGACGATTCTTGACGGTAGCCCGTGAGATTCGAGATAGGCTGCACCACTCAGAATGCCAAGAACACTATCTAGTCGGTGACCCGTTTGACTTTGTGTAGGCCATGCATTCAGTTTTTCCAAGGAACGCTCCGTGTTCAAGACCCGAGTACTTTTTGCACAAGCTGTGCGGCGCGGGCCATGTGCTATTACATGACCCATGCCCAAGTGGCTTCTAGGGTTTCCCTTTTTTGTTTGGGCTTCTTTAAGGCCCCTTTCCGCCTACTATATAAATAGGTAGTAGTCTACTATGGTTTATAATATGTCAATCATTATTGTATTTCTTGTTTCAAGATTAGGTAGAGAGAGAAAGAGACTAACTCTTCTCTTCTCATTTAACACCTCTAGTTTATACCTATGGAATTTAATCCAATGATTGAATTGGGTTTAATGTTCATGGAGTAGTGTAATTACTTAGGGATATATTTTTGTTTATGACTAGGTGATGATTTTGTGACATTCTAGATCTTCTTATCTTTTATATTTATGAATATTCATGTATGACTTGTGCTTTATATTATTATAAGATGTATGTTATGTATGTTCTATGATGCACCATAGTTTCATATGTCACATGTTATCTTTCTAGGATTGTTTGCTATCTTAGGAGTGCCTAGTTAGGCCTATTGTAGGTTCGTCAGTACTAGTGATGTGTGTGCAGCATGAATGATCAAGATTACCGTTCCGATCATTTGAGCCTAGCTTGATTGGATCATCGGGTTAGCAATAATTCATGTTAGGGATGATAGATTCCTCTAGAAGGGGTGGAAACCGTCGGTGTACCCCGATAGAATGAACATGATAGTTTGAAGCAACTAGGGTTGTCGTGTAGCCACTATAGTCATTTTAACCCTAGAGTCATGACGAGATGCCAATTATTTTGCCTCTATAGGCCTAGGGAAAATATTCATTAGTAGAGTGCTCGAGATGCATTTTTCTTACTCTCATACCTAACGGTTGCTACCTACGCAAGGCGACTGCTCAAACACTTGATCATTTAAGCGGGGACGTGTAAGGATTGGGAGTGATTTTTACGAGGAAATTGGAGCGCAAATCAAATCCTTTGTTTGATCAATGCACTTTCACTTTCCCTAATTACGGAAGTGATGGTGATAGCCTATAAGATGCCGATGAACCTTTGTGTGACAGACAGAGGGAATGGCCGACTATCATCCACACTATGTGACATAGGAATGAGATAGGTTTGTGTGTCTTATATGCGATAGAATCTAGGATCAAAGTCATTCATCATTCATGTTACTGAAATATCCCCAAGGCCAGTTTAATATAGTTTAATCTGTCTAAATTGCATAATCAGTAGTGTTAGATGAAACCCCCAATATAGTTTTGTAGCACTAGTTCTTTATGAAACACAATCAGAGTGAAGCCCAATTTTAAGTTATGTCTAGTTAACTTTCGGATTCTAACATCTCTATGGATAACCCCGGACTTGCCACTAGCTACTTTATAGTAGTTGGTAGTGAGCATATGGGAGGAACATATAAGTCTTTTCTTTGATATGCTACTGTTCCATGGGTTAATTCTCAAAAAATTTAACAATCCCACAGAGTGTGGATCACTATCCATGGAAAAATATACCCATGGATAGGAGCCGATGAACAAACCGCGAAGTAGGGTGGATGATTGTATTATACCTACCTCGATGGTTCCTATTCATCCCCTTCACCTGCCTTCAGAAAATGCAACCCAAAGGGATGTCTTTGTCTATGTGTCTTTAGAACCTCTTTCCCGTATTTGCTCCTGAACGCTCTAGCTATCTCCCGGTAAGACATTGTGAATTCCTTATCATCGAGGCGGTAGTTTCTTAACCTATTCTCTTCATCATTCACCTTTTTCGCCAACGTGGGTAGGAACTGCCAAGTCTAAAACAAATAGGTGTTTGTGTGACGATCAAGTAACCCCTATAAACCTACCAAACCCAATATATATGATATATTTTTGGGAAAACCTTTGCATGCTAGTTTACACTTAGCTCTTTGCTTGTTCTTGTTAACTCGAGGACGAGTAAAGGTT
>JAULKM010100712.1:0-10407 GCA_032355605.1 Rubia tinctorum | reverse complement strand
TTCATTTATGCTATGGGTTGTTTGAGAATATGAAGTTTTTGTATGATTAAGTGTTAGGGTGTTAGGAAAGTGTGCAATTTCTTAGCTCTTTGACATGAAAATCCAAGAACATTGAATTAGAACTTCTTGTTGTATAATGTGATGTTAATCTTTCTAGATGTGCACAATTTCTCAGACGTCTCAGCCAAATTGGTTGTCCCTTCTAACTGAGATATTTCTAAGCTGAATGATGGTATATCACACTCAACTTCATCACACAAAAGTAGTCTTCATTTGGAATGCTCTCTCGCCATTTGGCACGCCATTTCAACTTCAAGATCATATACCCATGTATCGTCTTCCAACAATGGAGATGGTGTTATATCTTCAACTCCTTTTCCAAATGCTATGAACATTTCAAGTGTCGCGCCATGTAATTTTTGTATGCTATCATCCCCCGAGAACAACCTTGCACCAACTCTAAGCATTTCTTCAAATTGCATTAAACTTTTAGCAATATTTGATGAAGTCGCTACAAGATTAGTCACGTAATTCTAAACCACAAGAATTAATATGATTAGAATAACTAAAAAGAACATCCAATTCAAATGTACACTTCAATTTATTAAAACAATAACATTAAAGATAATTACTTACAACTCCACCTTGACATATTTGTAACTAGCTAGCGTGGTTAACAACTCCACCTCCATTTTGAAAATTTTCACCTTCTGCACCAGTAGAATGATCATTTCCATCCACGTGTTTTTCCATATAATCCTCGATAACTCCTTCACCAAACTGCCAAAAGCTATTTCTTGTCTTTCTCAAACAATTCCGCGGTAAAACACCCAGATAAAGTTTTTAAAAAACCTTGGTACTGATCTCATCCCATGAACAACGCGATCAACATATATTATTTGAACATTAAAAGCATTGCACATGACTATTAAAAAAATTAATAATACATTGCACGAACACATTCAAATAAATTATTATCAATAATTGCTATTGTGTTTTATTAATGCACACAAAATAATCATACAATACACAAACTTTGAGGATAGATTTATTAACAACACATTGAACTGTAATACAAGAAAAGATACAGTGCACATTCAACACTCATGAAATGAACATTCATCATAGTTCAAATGCACATTATTAAAAAGATACATACAAATAACTTACCACAAAAAAGAGAAGCAGACTTGTGACCCAACTGGTTGTCTTTACCTCCCACGATTTTCTACATTCTAACAATCTTGCCTTCACAAACTTACACTTGTTGTAATTTTGTATCTCTTTCGCATCCAAAAGGCAATGCAATACGTGATGATTAACAATCTCGTTGACTGTGTTGGATGAGAAGAGAAACCACCAACACTACGAAATTTCCATTAAACATTGCACCCCCCCTTGTCTTTAATTGTAACCTAAAAGATAAGTTTAGAGCTCTGAAATTTGAATTTGCTGTTTATCCTCAACAAATTTCTCCTTCCATTTCCCATAAAAGTCTTCAAATTCTAGGTCGGCTTATTGTTTGTTAAATTCCACATCTTTCTCATCCGTAGGCAGACCCACAACAGCGTGTATGCCTTTCTCGTAGATCCTCAACATCTAATCGTATGGGAGCATCACTGATGACTTAATCCAATTGAAATTATCAATCAACCAGTATGCAAGCTGAAGAAGTAACATGTGCACTTTGAGCCATAGAAGTCCCCCAAAACCAATTTCCTCTATATCACTCATTTCCTCATTCGTCAAGCGTTCGACGATATGATGAAACCATTTCGGTGACATCCTTGTCTTTAAACTGGGAAATGGGACATTGTCCTCCTTGTTTCTTTTCATGTAACTCTCCTCGCTATTGCTTACTTTCCTTTTTCTAGATCCTTAGTATCTTTTTTCCCCTCCTTCTTCAGTTACAATTTTTTTTCTTCATCTTCATCTTTGAATTCCTACTCCAAACAAATAATGTTTACAATTCATTATTTTATGATATTAAATTTTCACTATATCTAAATCCGACTCTCTTAAAGCAACAAAAATAATGCACAATTTCACATTTTCATATAAATCATCATAACACATACAACTATTACACAAGACGTAAAACCAAGGTCACGGTGCACAGTTTTAAATTGTTATATACATCACTCTTTTACAATTACATACAATTGATCTGCAATGCACACCAATGTATACTACAACGCACTCGTACCTAGTCCACAATGCACAGTATAATATTTTTAAATAAATCATTATACCACATACACTTTCTCCGCAATGCACATGATGGTAATCACCATTGCAAGTTACTTATCATATTAAAGTCTACAGATGATCAATATGGTAATTATAATTCAGATAAGTTATAGTACAATCTACCAACAATTCAAATGATAAAAGTTATATGGGTAAAAACAGCCAACATACACTGGAAAAAATCAATATGCATTGTTACACATACATAAATGTCACATTGAATCTTACATAAAATTTATATTTAACATCTACAATACATTCTAAAAAAACTAGTGCCACTTTACATCATTAAAAGATAATTGAATTTACATGGACACTTTATTATTTGCATTTGCATCGGCAGAATATGTTTGGTAGTTGTCTCTATGGTTACATCAACAATTGCACTATATATGAACATATATCATTAATATAATGAGAGTCATCAGATTTTCTCAATTATTTTATTGTGTTTTTAATTTATCACGTGCATTTCAAATAGGGAGAATGTGTATTTTATATTAAAATTAAAATTCATGATTCTCATATTAAAACGTGCAAATATTATTTTTAAAATGCACATTCAACTATTTACCAAGTCCTTCCTCCCCAAATTTAAAGAATAAATAAAATATCCTCCTTATAGGAACATAAAAGAAAATAGGATTAAAATTTTATTTCTACTAATTAAATAATATAAACATATTCAAATAATGTTCGAACATAATTATTAATATTATAAACTCTGATGTAAATAGGAAGAGTAAATTTTGTTGTAAATGAACATTGATAGGTTACAGCAAAACAAAATGATGAAAAATGGATGGTAAGAAAATATAATATTTATAAGCATTATTATTGGTATTGAATAAAATACCACAAATCAACGCAAACAATCACAAAATTAAGAAAGTTTCACTTTACTCAATTCCATTCTGAATGAAAGGTATTTGGATATAGAAAGAAAACTAACCTTCCAAAATTGTAGTGAAGAGTAGACTTACAGATAATCATGAAGAACGAGAATTAGATAGAGCCTGCACACTCAACTACACAACTACGCAAAAATAAGGAGAGGTAATCTACGCAAAAATAAGGAGAGGTAATCTATGTTTATAAATGGATGGGAAGAAAATATAATATTGGATTGATTTCACAATTCAACTATCAATCACAATGTTTCAAAATGTAGTTTTGATTTTTTTTTAAATAAATTGTTTCAATCGTAGTTTTGATTTTTTTTTTTAAAGATTTGTTTCAAATGTATTTTTACTCATACCCTGACTCCTACCAAAAACAAAAGAAATCATGATTATCATAATTTAATAATTTTAATTTTACTAAAATTTATTAAATTCCAGAAATGAATGCTCGAATACAATTAGTAGTATAGAATTATTCTAATGGTTTAAATAATAAATAGCAATTGCACATCCAATTCATTGTCAGAAGTATTAACCAAACCAAAAGTGCACATTAATAAACAATATTTTCTAAGTGAAATCCTACAGTAAAAACAAGAAAACACATAATGAATATATCAATCTATCAAAAAAATATTATAGATAAATTTAAAAAAATCTGCATTGTAATGATATCGTATGTGTGCCAAACAAATACCTAGTACACCATAATACAGTATAAGAATTGTACTTGGTTTGAGATACATGTAAGAATGGTACTTGTTTGAGATACGTGGTATAAGAATTGTACTTGGTTTGAGATACGTGGTAAGAATTATTGTATATTGTACTTCACAAAGATAAAAATTACTAATCTTCCACACTGCTTCAAATTTAGCGTAGTTCTGGTATTCGGAACTCTAATTTCTATTATAATCTTGCAGATAAGCATGAAAACGAGTTGAAATAGAACTTGCACACTCAATTACATAACTTGCACAATCATGCAACACAATATTTTTTAAGTTAATTGTTACAATGACCCTAACTTTAACCTGAAAGTGACAATATATATAACCTGCAATCTCATAAAGTGTCAATCTAATCTTTGACTCAGCTGACTTTTTAGTCAATTTTTGGATGGCCAGATTTTGTGGAAAAGATGATGTTGCCCTTAAATTTAAAAAGATAAAAACCAGAATTTTCTTCTTCTCCCGTTTCCTTTCTTTCTTCGTTTTATTTCTTCCCTGCCGCTGACGCCCTTCATTTTTATTCCCATCACCACCATGATAGATGCACCATTACGAATGATGCCAATTACAAATGATGCCAAATCGGTGGCGAATTGATGGCGAGGGAAGAAGAAGGGAGCAGCGGGGGTATCCGACAACGGGGACATGTGGCTTGGGTTTCCAGCGGTGGCGGAGGTCGGGGAAGGAGGAGGGCAGCGACGAGGGAGGGGGAATTGGTTGCAAAGGCGGGGGGATGGGATGAGGTGCTAAGGCGGGTTTATGGCTAGGGTTGGAGGCGCCGGTGGAGGAGAAAAGAGTATCAGGCGGAGGCGGCGGAGAGCTTAGTAGGCTTTCTTGACATATGTGACACATTTTCTCCCACGTTAATATTTTTGTTTATTGTCTGCTGATCAGAGAGAGGAAATTAGATCTATGGTTGAAAGAGATGGTTTAGCAAAGGGGATTGTATTCAACCAATACAGATCGTCTTTAGATATGATACACTCTTCCCTTCAAAAGGTATGACTCTTTTCAATATTCTGTTGGTTTGTATATTTAAAATACATGGAAGTGAATTCTTCTTTAGTACTTTTTGCAGTCTGAAGTTGATTTCCGATAGCGGCTGCGGAGGTTTTCGACGGCCGAGCAGCAGTGAAGAAGAAGATCAAGGGTATTTTATGTGTCAAATTTTTAGCTTTTTAGTCAAGAGTATTTCCATTATTTCATTTCTTGTCATTGCCAGATTTTCATGGGTCAACGCCATAATTAAGGAGGTTGGCTCTATCGGCACAGTTTTTGAAAGTTAGGATTATATTGGCACATCTAATAATGGGAAATATACAAATACAACCATATATACTTCAGTAAGTGAAAATATAACACTGAGATAAGTTTTAGTGCGAAAATAACCTTAACTACTTTACATAATTGTAAATATAACCCTAAAGACTATATTCCGACATAAACTGGCCATTTTCGGCCGTTGGCCAACCAAAAATGACCAAAATACCCTTTCAGTCTAATACAAAATATAAAAATATAAAAAATGCCCTTTGCCTGCTAGTGTTCTGCCACCACTGTCACCCCCACCACCGTCAGCCACCTCCAGCCTTGGCACCCCCGCCGTCTCGTCAGCCTTCCCCCGCCGCTAACATCAACCTAGCGCTATCAGCCTTCCCCCGCCCAGCCCAACTCTAGCGTCGCCAGCCTTCACCCCTGCTCAGCAAAACCCTAGCGTCGGTGCCACCCCTGCCCCATTTCCGTTCGAGCCCCTCCATCGATCGGCGTAGATTTGAAGAGATCGGGTTTAAGGCAGAGTTGCATCGATCGGCGCGAATTTGCTTCTATAAAAAAATGGGGTTGATCGATGAGTGGATGAAAGAGAAGAAAGAACGCATAGGAGAAAGCAAATTTGTTTCTATAAAAAAATTGGGCCGGTTGATCGATGAGTTGACGCCCCAACGACTCTTCTTCATTTTGGCAAACGTCAGACATGAGTGAATGGTGGAGGGAAGAAAGAACGCAGATGAGAACGCGAATTCGCGCGACTTCTAGAGATTGACATATTTTTTTAAGAATTCAATCTTCTCGGATGACAAGAAAAATGAACTCATAGTATCCATAATGGTAGTGGACTTAAGGAGCATTTCTTAAGTGCCACAACATGAATTTTGATAAAAACTAGATAAGAACCAATTACTAACAATGAACCTCCTTATATAAGCACTTATTAGGCATTTTTTTCACTTTAAATTATAATTAATTAAAATACAAAACTAAATATCAATTATTGATTGGTTGACATTTCACAAATAAAGAGGTATTAACTTCTTAAGTAAGGAGCAACTCCTTATTAGAGAGTGGTTTTTAAAACTCCACAATGGTGCTCCTTAAATAATGAGTGCTCCTTGTTCTAAAAAATAGGGCTAAGTAGCAACCATTGTGGATGCTCTCAGAGTTCGAATTAGAAGAAGAGACAGACGGTTAAATGTGAGAGAAATTAGGAAGAAGTGATGGATACCATGATGGAGAGCAAATTATACGGTGCCCTGTAGACTAGGGGTGGGCGTCGGGTCGATTTAATCAGTTTTCGATTTATTTGGTTCGAGTTATTTGGTTTTACCCCTAAAAAGCTCAAACTCAAAACCGACCCGAATAACCCGAATTATCCTAATCGAATTCGGAATTCGGTTTCGGTTTGAAACCGAACTCAACCCGAATAAACAAAATTGAGTGTTACTTTTTAAAAATAATTACTAAAATTATATAACTAAATTTAAAATTAAATAAAAATATGTAATCTAATTTCTACATCATCAAAATCAAAATTTTAAAATAAAAATCTAACAAGTACAATACAAAATCAACCTTAACAATTTTGACATTACATTTAAGATTAAAGAAAAATAGTTCGTTTTAATATTCATCTTCAAAACTTTCACATTTTTCAAGCATTCAAACACTTCACATTCACCTTCAAGCACTCTACAAATTTACTTAGGGTAACTTGTGTTATTTACTTATTTCCCCAAACTTACTTAGATTTTAGAGTTTGGTGATAATTTTTCAAATATAAAGATTGGTCCTCCAACTTAAATTTAATTATGTTGTTTTAAAATTTAACTATTATATATACATATATTTTATTTATTTAATTAATTACAATCCGGTATTCGATTAGGATTTTGATTTGAATTTTAATATCCAAAACCGATCCAAAAACCATATTCATAATTCAATTTATTCAATTCGCATATCCAAAAACCTATGTAATTTGGTTTGAGTTATTCGAATTTGGATAATTCAGTTTTTGGGTTTTTTCGTCCACCTCTACCTTTAAATATTTCACCAATAGAACACTAGTAAAGGTTGGAAATCCCTTTATATATATCTCACATTTTCCTACTACCCTGATTTTCTTTCCATTGCCAAAACTGACAAATCCAGCATCATAGGGTTTGATAATTTTTAGGTACTCTTGAGAGTCAACCTATGTCGAGAATATCCACTATAAAACTATAAAGAATCCCTAGAGTGTGCAACAAGGGAATTGTGAGCAACAAATCACAAATTAGGGGTTTTAGGGATCCACACCTTTCTGGCAATCTTTAACCATTAGACTTGATCCATGTTGGAACATGCTAAGGGTTGACGCCCATTCATAATAAATCTGAGAAGCTTAAAGAAACGATCCTCTGTATGACCTTGATAGGTACAGTAACCACAGATTAAATTTTTACATTTTCGTGTTTTGACCACTTTTCTCTTCATGCCTTAAAGTTCTGTTTTGAATATCCCAGTCTAGTAGGTGGTTTTTCGTAGCTTATCTCTTATCGATTTCTAGAACTCTAACCCCTGGTGAGGATGTCATCCAATTTTACTTTTCCATAATTCAGCCTTTTAATAGTCGACTCAGCAACTTCATCCCTCACTGTCATCGAAACCATATTTAATTCCACCAACTCGATTTCCCTACTGAGTTGTTCCACTAGGGATGTCATCTTTCTCCATTCTACAACTAAGAGATTTTTTGTTTTTTCAGGAGTTTATTGGTGTCAACAACTTTCAGCCACATTTCATACATATTTTCATATGCAGCATAGACATCTTCATCATTCACATTCATGTCTTCGTCATCACTCGAGGAGTATTCTTCACATACATTCTCTATGTTGGAACATCTGATTTCAGCCACCTGAACCATGTTGGAACATCGATTCACTTCTTCCTATCCTATTTTGGAACATTCACTACCACTTTTATAATCTTCATGAAGTTTGCTCCGAAAGTCACATAATTACTGGTCAGTATCTCCTCATCATTATTTCTTGAAGACAAAGTTTTGAATGCCAAATTTTTTTATCTTCTTTATTGGATGTTGTTCCAACGTCATCTCATAAGTTTGTAGTGATCCCATCAGTTCATCATTGTGGGCACAATACCTACTTCTTCTATAACAGCTACTTTAATGGCAAGTCTTTTGGGAAGTAATCTCTGCGTCTTTTTCACAAATTTCGATTCTTTGTAAAATTTTCCCCATTGATGCGCCATATTGGCGATGTCTCCAAATTTTCCATTGAACACTGCAATAGTATCGTCTTCTTCCATTTTCAACTCTTCAAATTTTGTGGCCAGCCTCTATAGTTTTGATTCACATACACGACTTGTTCCCTCATTCACCGTTTGTAAGATATCTCATGCTTTCTTTGCCTGATGACATGTAGAGATGAGTTTGAGCTAATTTTCATCTACCGCAGTAAAGATGACATTTGATTATTTGGAATAAGCCAATTCAGCTTTTTGTTCATCTGTTGTCCACGTCTCTTTAGGTTTAATTTCCGTCTCTTTAGAACTAGATTCTCCTACTTGGGTAACTGCTGGCTCTTTAGAACTAGATTCTCCTTCTTAAGTTACATTTTTTTTGGCATACGTTTCATTTTGGATAATTTGGGAAATATAGTTTAAATATATTACATCAAACAAGTTACCTTTATACTTTTCATTTTATGAGGAAGTGTCGGAAAATGTGGTATATCTATAAGTTTATAGATATGTGCACTATTTTTTTTACTTAAAAGTAGTAATTTTTATAAAATTTAAATATTCCCTCAATTTCACTATGTTTGGCACCATAGGTTTAAGTTTTTTTTGCTGAAACGTGTGGGGAGAATTGAATTAGAAGAGTAAAATGTTTGATGAGTGGTTGGGAATGTTATACTTTTTGCCGTAAAAAATTGTGACCCGTAAAAAATTGTGACAATTTTAGAAAAACGTACCAAAATGTTAAATATGCAAAATACAATGAAACATGGGGAGTATTGTATTTTTAAAGTTAAAATAAGTAATCATGTGTATTTGAATGAGAAAATATATAAAAAATAATAATTTAACAAATGGAGGATACAACCACCTGTCAGGAACCCGCTACTAGTTTAAATAGCAGTAATACAGAATTGTTTGCCACCTCCGGTAATGTACTAATCCGCCTGCGACGCCCATAGATGGTGTAATTGACGGCCGGAAATGATACGCAATGGTTGAAATCCTTGAAGCAGGCAAAAGAAACGTCACAAAAACTCAAAAGGGCCCCCAAGAAGACGACACTTTTGTTTAGTGGAGTCAATGTGGCAGCTCAAGTTTACTGTTGTGAAGAAGAAAAAAAACGAGGCCTAATTGGCGGGTTTCTTCAATCTTTCCCTTCAGCTTCACAGGAAGCCTCCCCAGTTAGACCCGGACCCTTATTTTTTCTAGTTTTACGCGTGGCGGTTTGCTGCTTACTTCAGTTTACTTTTGACCACGGCGACTTTCGGACTTTACTTTGCAGTGTATATATAGGCAGTGGCATGCAATTTGCTTGACATATCCATTCGTTCATTCGTTCATTCCTTCATTCCTTCATTCCTTCATTCCTTCATTCCTTCATTCATTGAGCGATCAATAGTGTGTTCAGGTATTCGGCAGTCTTTTGACTTTTCAAGGTACAAGACCAATCTTCAATTTTGTACTTGATTAAGTTCTTGATGATTAGTCAGTGGCAAGAATTTATTTATTTATTTATGATTTGATTGATTGATTGTTGAGGCTAAATTTTGATGTGGGCTGAGCTTATATTGTGAAGTTTCACTACTGGTGTGTGGAAGCTTGGTTTTTCTTGCTTCCTTCAGTTTACAGTTTAAGATTCTGTGGAGTTCTGCAAATGATTTTGTAAAAATTGCCGAAAGGGTTTTCGAAAACATGATTATTTGTGTAATTTCATTGTTTCTTTGGGGAAAATAATAATTCAGTGGATAAGGTTAATCTGTTCTCTCAGAAGCTTACAATGATGTGTTTTTCTACTTTGATGAACAGAGCTTGCCTTGTTTGAAACAAGTTGGAATGGGACTTTGTATTTCAATACTTTCATCAGTGTGGAGCTTGATCTTGGAACACGAGATATTCAGCTTGACAGAGACTACAGACACTGTTGTTGTGAGATCAGTTAGTTTTGGGAGAAAAGAGGGAGAATTGGTGCTGAGAACATTTAGCTTCAAGAACAGACAGTTAGA